>JAEBDU010000051.1:0-78959 GCA_016802625.1 Heliconius numata | reverse complement strand
TATTTTTTTTTTTTTTAAATGTTAAATCACAGGGAGAAAAGGTAAATACTTTTTTTAGAAAACGTATAAAAATTTGAACGAAGCGGGTTGTGGAACCGGCTCCTCTTACGTTTTCTAAATAAGTATTAAACTTAAATTATTTATCTTGTACTATAATAAGTATAGAATATTTACATCAAATTACAATAATGCAATACTAATTAGTGGAGTTGCAGTCTCATGTTATCTTATCGCGGAGTTCATCAAAATACTACAGTATTTCCAGTTATCTTGGCTTAAGCCTGAGAATACGAATAGGTATTCTATAAAGTTTGGAAGTGCACTTTTATTATTATTAGTGGGAATTTTGTGTTGATATTTTGAATCTAGAATAATAAAAACTAATAAGCCAAGTCGTCTGACTAATATATAAACGAACCAGTTGTGGATTCTATTTCCACTCGGGGGATTGCGTTACTTTCGTTCTGGTAACGAGACAAATAAATGTCTCCAAAACTGGACGAAAAGTGTCTGTTTTCCTACATATAATTATACGATGTGGACAGCTAGTCAGAAGGACCCTAGTGTCAAAACTCTCTGTCCACAACACAATCTAAATTTGGCGTCATTGTGTGTTGAGTGGCTAAACTCAACGTTGCAATTTGTCTTGCTACCAGAATATGCGAATGGAAATTATACACTTCTCCGTATGGAAATCAAACCCAAAGCCCTCGCTTTTACACTTCAAACAAGAAAGTTAAATTATTCTTCATTTATACCATAAACATATAAGAATTCAAATTTAGGCAACCATTTCTTCCCCTTAATTAGCGCCTCACGTCCTATAAGGCGTCGTTACGAAAAAGTAGCTTAAAAGCTTCATATGAAGGCGTGTGGGATAAACCACTGTGATTTATATTAACAGGCAAATCAGGGACCGGCGCGTGTTTAATTTGGTGTTTTGTGATTAAGACAGGTCGAGTGTGTGTTTGTTTGTGTTTCTTATGTCCAATATATGATTTGGAACTTTTTTTTTTTATTGGTACAGCAGACGGAACCTACGGTTAGGATACTGTAAACATATACTTAAATTTAGATTGAGTGGCGAAACTTAACCCCGCCTCTTATTTAGCCAGAATAGAAAAATCTAAGACACAAAAAGGCCGCCGACGTTGTGCAGCAGCTGACAGCGTTTAACTGTAATAAGACAGACCGCGGTGTTGCTTTCCAACACTTATCACACAATATCTCGAAAATTGGACGGAAAGTGGAGAACGGAGTGTCTTAACACTAAGTTCCCTTTTATATCAATACCGTATAATGCAAAATAAATATTAGCATTGACTAACGTGGAACTTTAACAAACGTCTATCTTCTGTACCTCCTACTTGATATATGTAAATCTTTAAGTATTTTTTTCACCATGTTTTTACGACCGCAAAAACCATAAACATAAAAGAAAATATAAAATCATAGATAGAAAAAATAAAGAAATTATAATAAAAATTCGTACCGTACTATAATTTTGAAGGAAGGGCACGTAGCGTCGTAGCCTCGTAGACGCACTACATCAGCCCTATGGAGACGTAACGAAACAAAGAAAATCATTTTAATATCCGCTCGATACTGCTGATCCTTATTTATAATACCAATAACACTTCAATAATGACAACGCCCTCGACCAATGTAAGGTGGTCTCTTGCTGGACGAACAAGATTATAGTCCAGGGAATATTTTTTACACTGTTTTTAACGACAAATAGTGCCAAGAAAAAAATAAAACATTGTGATAAGACTCTGTATGTTTGCCTTGTTGCCAGAGCCAAGAAAATAAATAGATTCCCCGACTGGGAATCGAGCCCCTAACCAACGTTAACAGTCGGAACCCGTATTTCAACTAATTAAATACTTGCCTTGTTTATTCTTTTCAGTTTTTATTATTTCTTATATTTTTATTTTCAAGCAGTTGCCTTTTTTTTGTTTTATCATATATTTTTTTTAATCTTAAAGTTCCATTCTTTTCCAAATTTCATATATAAACTTCGCCAATCGGCCCTTGGACTATACAAAGGGGTCCGCATCTGGTCGCCGTGACGATTTCCTCGATTTATAGTTAGGATAGCTGGGGCACCGTTGGTCACGTACCAGCCCCAATGATTTGGGTGTCACGTGTGTCATTAAATTGATTCACCCTGTAATCGTCTATTGTTTAATTCAGTCATCTATATGTTTGCTTGATTAAACCTATAAGTAAATATTGCCTTATTAAGACGTATTTGGTTATTCTGAAGTATCTCATACATTTATATGACAGAAATCATCAATCAAATCAATTGAATAGAAAAACCACATTGTTCTAGTGTCAGGCAGTATTCCTCATGTAATAGGGTAGGCAGAGGGAAGCCATGGGGGAAGTGTTAAGACACTCCGTCCGCTCTGTTTGCACGTGTTGAGTGGTGGATCACGCGCCTTATCCTCTTGCCAGGGCGAGGAAATGAAAATAATACATTCTCCGAGCGGGTTTCGAACCCGCAGCCGTCGTAATTAGTCTTACCTGTGCCACTGCGCCTATAGATATTACCTATACTTAATTTTCTAGAAAAGAACACTAAAGCGAGTTCGAAATACTATCAAAATTATATGTGATTAAGGAATTTGCTACTTCATAATATTTAAAAAAAATTAGCAAACACCGACACCAGATTACAACAACTTATAGAATCTAACATAACTCCACTAAAAACAATAATTCATACATTCCACACGGTTCCACACACCAGCTCTCATCCTCCAGGGACTACGCCCCAATAGTCATAGGACACGGGCGCATTCCTAATAAAATTATCCATTAAAACCAACGGAGCACGTCAAACGACTGAAGTTCTTGCTCATATCTCATCGAACTCTGAACGATTCATAATTGACACCATTACACTATATCATGCCGTCCACCCGTGGAAGTTTTGGTAATTAAAAGGGTGATCGGTTAAAATTATTATACTACGTGCGTCACTTGACTTCACTTTGCTGTGAGCGGATAAGTTATTGGGCAAGTTGAGTCGTAAAGATTCGTATTAGAAATTTGAGTAAATAACAAGAAAGATTATCTTATTAATTCAGGGACAATGTAAGCATTTAACAAAATAATAATAATAATGTATCCCACGCACAATAGGCAGCTAAAGGGAACCTAGTGCTAAGACACTCCATTCCCCATATTTCCCATGTTGAAATTTTGTATATACATGTATATAGGTAGTTTTTTTTGTTATACCATATGTACATATGTACGAGTATGTAGTAGATACATTGAAATAAAATTTCCCCAAAACTCATTTAGCGACAAAAGCTAGCAAAGGCTTAATCTGAATAAGCTCCATAATGAGAATAGTTAGTTAAAAATTAAGATAAGTAGTGAATTTATTAAGTTTTTATCAGTAACTCATGAGGCTAATTACTGTTGGGCTCCTCTGCGGGTAAATTGCAGAGATTGGGTTGCTTTCATCTTTAGGCCGTTTAAGTTTTGTTAATATGCAGTGGTAAGGCACACTAAAGAAATTGTAAAACATTAATACGGAAAAAAGAGATGACGGTAAAGAGAAACCGTTGTCCGCTTTTCTCCCGAACTCACGACATTTGGTGTTGAGTGGGGAACTCAACACCATATTTAAAAATTAAATTAAATCAGCTTCATGGTGAATCCCGCATACGGCAGGATAAGCAACCTAGGGTTAAACACTGCGTTCTCCACTATCCGAAGATTTTTTCGAACCGTAACGAGTCAAGTGGCGGAACTCAATGCCGGGTTTTTGTCTTGGTGCCAGAGTGAAAAAATGAAAATATTAAGAAATTGGTAATAATAATTCATTCCCTCGAGTGGGGATGGAACCCAAAACTACCGCGTTATAATCATCCCCTTGTGCCGCTTCGCCACGACGGCCTCATACCACATTTTATACAAAATAAAAAGTCTAATTGTAAGCAACAATTAATTACCTTTATAAATATTTTCGTCTGAACATATTTTACCTAAACTAGATCCATCATAATAAAAATATAAAGGAAATACTCAATAAGCCAAATTTAAAAAAATACACCAAACGTTCACCACCCAAGCTCTTATAAGATAGCAAGTTCGCAAGTGAAACCGCAATTAACATAACTCACTTAATAATGTAACATTATTTACTTTTAACAGTTCCAGTTTTTATTCTAGTTAACGACGAATATACGAGTGTACGACGCATTCGTGGTACTATCTTACAGACGTGGAAAAACGTCAATTGTGTACCATTTAAGTTTTATTAATATTAATTTAAAATTAAATGCATGAAATAAGTGGAGGGATTAGTGCCGGTTTCAGAAAATTGAAATATCACTAAATATTTTCCATTTTTAATTAACCATTAGGTAATACATAGTAAACTTAATAAATATTCAAAGTAGTATCATAGTCGTATACAAGCTGATCTGAGATTTAACGAGGATGGCAGGTGCGTTTAGTGTACGGTGATAGAATTTTATTTATTATCTGTTGCTTATTAATTGAATGAAATTGTTTTTCTTTTTATATATTTATAAATATAATTTTATCTTTTATATTTGGTTGTCTTTTTTAACGAACAGTTGTTATTTAGCTTTTGAACTAATATGTTTTTTTTTATTTATTAATTTCTAATTCTATTTATAGCTATCATTATTGTAAATTTATAAATTATGATGGAGTGAACTAGTAAAAAAGATGCAAACAATCAATATTATTTTCTGAAATAAAAAAGTATGTATATAATAATATAATAGGAACAAAAAGCATATTCAAAACCATTTTTTTTTGTTTATAATGTTCGTTTCTAAAAAGAAATAAACAGATAAAAAATTGTATATCTATTTATTTACTGTGACAAAGTGTCTTACAGTTTACACAATCCCCGTCAGAAACGAACACAATCAGTATTAATGAGATTCTTAACTAAATTGAAAAATTCACAAGGATCAAATCTCAAAAATGTTCTCAGATAAACCTACAGACCCTAGATGGACATAAATAACACCCGTCTAAATTGTCAACCGGCCCCTAATTTACTGCTAGTAATTAGGAGTTTGCACTTTGCCAAAACGATTTGCATCGATCCGTACAAACGAATTATTATTACACTGTCATATAGAGATAGTGTATTTTTTGTTCAAATATTGCATATTTATTTTGTTACACAAAAAAATATAATGATTATAATAAAAATTGAGGCCGTCTTGACCTGGGACGTTAGACTGTACGCGTGACCGCTGTGGATTCGATAATATAAAATACATAAACAATTTTTAAAAAAGATAATTAAAGTAATTTGTTACACTTTTGATAACACACAGAACTAAATAAAAACATAATAAAGGAAATAAAATCTTTGACAATAAAGGTGTTTGAACAATGTAAGTTCTCATTTTCCTCTAGGTACGTAAGCAATATTAAATATGGCTGTAAACTTTTGTTTAATATTTTATTACGCTATAGCTATAACTAACTGAAATATTTATTACTTACTTTATAGATAAAAATAACATAATTTATATTAAAATATTGCTTAACTAAGTAAAATTTGAAATTTTAATGAAAAATTTTTATGACGCCATCTAGAGTAACTGTTTAAAACTAGTTTTTTTGTTTAGTAATTTAGTTCTTATAACTTGTCACAAGATGGCACTGCTATAATTTTTCAGCTTTGTTATTTTTTGTTGATTCTTTGTGTCTTTTAAATACTATTTTTACTACTAAAATATATAATTTTTGTAATAAAATATGAGTATTATAATTTAAAATATAATTTGGTAAATACAGATTACTTTAATAATATATTGTCATTCGGAACGTTTCATTAGCTTTGGCGCGCTTTTTTTGACATTTATTATTTCATATTTGTTGATTTTGTTGTAAGTTTGTAACTTAACAAGTCGAAGAATATGAAAACAAAAATGAGTTTTACAAGGTACTAATAAATAACAGTGAAACATACTTAAATTAACTTTTTAGATAAATAATTAACTTTAATATGGATCCATACGAAATAGAATTCATAGGTGAAAACAGAATAGCTAGTATAATTCCAAATTTCTCATACAACAAAATATATTTAATTTGTGGTGAGTTTGGTCCATTCCGAGCTGGATTACCAATGAATGTGCCGCTCTGGTTAGCTGTTATGTTAAAACAAAAGCAAAAATGTCGAATAGTGCCGCCAGATTGGATGGATATGGAAGTATTGGAAAATATTAAGGAAGAGGAAAAGAAATCCAGGTAAAGTTAGTGTTATGATTCCTATAAATTATTTATGTTATTAGAACAAATAAAAATCAAGTTTTATGATTTATCCTAGCACTTACTGTAGAAAATTAAGATACAAATAAATAAGTTAAATTTCATTTAAATCTGCAGATTTTTTACAAAAATGCCAAACGAACATTACATGATTGAAGCAAAACTAATCTTAGGCGCTGCAGCCGAAGATATTCCACATGCAGCAGAAATAAAAACGATTATAAAAGACATTTGGGATATTCGTATGTCAAAACTTAGGACTTCAATGGATGCTTTAATGAAATCTGGAGGTTCATACGGTAGATTGGACCATTTAACTATGATGGAAATAAATTCTGTCAAACCATTGTTACCAGCAGCTATGGATGAATTGTATAGAATTAAATTGGTAATATTTCTTTACACTTTTTAAATATTTTATTAGTGTTAATATCATGCAAATCCAGCATATATCAGGCATTTAAGTTACTGTTTACTTTTCGAAAGTTTGCATATAACCCTATACAATACTTTCCTCTTTGATATAATAATAAATAATTTAAAATTATGTATTATTTTCATTACCAACTGTCTGGTAACGAGACAAATGCAGTGTTGAGTTCTGTCACACAATGTGTAATAATATCTTAAAATTGGGCTTGGGCTAAATTGAGCACTAGTTTCCCTCAGCCACCCTACTAAATGCGGGATACAGTATGAAGCTACAAAAAAAATATAATTGTTTATTATGACTAAAGTTCTGTTTTAATTTCAGATGAGCAGGAAAACTATACCAGCAAGCCTAAACACATCTACCTATAGTCAATCTGGAGGTTCACAAAATACATGATATTGATTATTGTTTTTATTATTTTAAGGATTTTTTTTATACAGGTGATTTTTAATTGGAAAAGAAATCAAATAAGTTATAATTAGGCTATATATGCTATATATAAGCTATAAATACTATTTGATAAACTGTAACCTTATATATGCATAGGGAGGAATAAAATTATTCGATAACCCAAAAACTAAACAAAAATTTCAACATCACAATGGAACTCAACTCTGCTTTTTACCAATCTATTATTCTTACAGCTTGTTACAATATATTTATTTTGTTATGTATCTCTGGATTATTATTGTATTTCCACTACCTAAGAATAGTTGATGATGATGATTTAGCTAGAGAGGATAGTATTTGTAAAATATTAAAAGTAATGTAATTCTATGTATGTGTAACATGCTATTAATAGATTATTATAAGAAATTTATTAATATTTTATTGGAACGAAGTTCCTTACGGTAGGCTTGGAAGGGATAGGGATTTCGCTGCGTGACCGAACTGAAAAAAATGTGAAAAAAATTTAAAACCGTAAGAAAAATGCGTGGAATAAAACCGTTAAATGAGACGTGCGCAGGCGCGAAAGTCGCATACACAGACGAGTAGTGTATAATACCTTTCTCTTTCTCCCTCTTTCTTTTCGTTCTCTCATAATTTTTTTGCATGATTGTGTGTTATTGTTGTTTTTTTATTTTAAGTAATTTATTATTTCCTAAAACACTGAATTTCCTAAATACTTTCTTGTACTTAAATAAAAACTAATCAGCAAAATTTAAGAGAAAAATCAAAAAAACCTACATAAAATTGAGCACGACTTTTTTTGCAATTTGTGTCGATTCTATATTAGCCGAAGGAACTTCGTTCCTACCTGGTGTCCCAGGACACCACATTTAATTAATATATTTGTTTATAAATATGAATAAAGCGAGATTCAAACATGTTAAATTAACCGCATATACATCTGATTTTGTAGGCAATGTGAATGTGACCTAGGTGAAAGATGTTCCATTTACCATATCCTCTCCCCTTGCCCTGAATTAAATTGTCATATTATTTACTTATACTTATGAAGTGATGTGTTGATTGCGGTTTCGATTTCCACTCGAGGAATGAATTATTTAATATTTTATTTTTCTGGCTCTAGTTAAAAACAGTGCGGTGTTGAATTCCGCACCTCAATATATTGAAAAGTTGATGGGAAATTGTGAACAGTCTTTAAGTTATGATGCTATGATAATTCTTAACAAACTACAGCAGATTGAAAAAAATATTCTAGTCTTTATACAGTCCCTGTCCTCTTAATGCTCAGTGTTTGTTATTGTTTGTGAATAACTAATTAGAGTTTTCTCATAAATGATAAAAACATCTGATATCTGTTTTGTATATAAGTAATATGTAAATATAAGTTTTATTGGATTATTTTTTATTAAATATTGCTTGATACATACTAGATTCCTTTTCAGAGAAATTAATTATTTTCATTTCGTAATAAGATAGTGTGGCGTTGTACTCCGCAATTCGCAATATCTCGAAAGTGGTAAAATGAAGTGACTTAGCGCACTATAATATATGCGGGATAGGAATGTGAAACTAATAAAATTATATATCTCATGATTGTGGAATGAAACTCCACATGGAATTAATTTTAATTACTTAACATGTGTATGTATGTAAGCAGAGACTCTTTATTTCTCATTCAATTTTGTGTAATATATTAAAAACAAGAATTGCAATAAAAGGCTTATTTAAGGGAAAAAATATATTTTTCATCTTAATATCAAAAATTAAACCATAAACTTAGGTGTATAACAATAATACATATCCAGGGATAAAATTATTTCTTAAAATTTTATATTAGTAATGAATTACATAATACAAAAATACAAAATATAAATAACATTACCTACATACATTTCGAAATTACATAAAAACAAAATAAAAAAAAATGTCAATATACTAAAAATAAAAAAAAATGTCAATATACTGTTGCAACAAAAAAATAAGAAATATTTATTGTAAATATATAAATATTTATAACAATTTTTATTTAGTTGCAACAGAAACATGTGTATCAAATATAGCAATGACAAAGCAAGAAAGATAACATTTTGTTATTACAATATGTTTATAAAATGTAAGATAAAAAATACTTTGAAAAGAAAAGGCCGTCATAACAATAAAAGTTCGCTCAAAAACTTCTATTTTTATGTAAGCAAATAAGATTTAATGGCATATTTATTTTTTATAAAATATTTGTAATAATGGTTATACACCTCAGCATATGGTACACCATTTTTATAAACCTAGGCGTAATCGTAGACGCTTAACTAACATTAAATCTGTTTGTTAGTCTTGTTGTTACATTAAGGTACTAAACATACAAGTGACATAAAATACTAACTTAAGTTACAAAAACGAGGACATTATTAGAAAATTACAAAATTCAAACAAGCATTTGTTCAGTTTGTAAAGGTTAAAGTATTTTAATTATTTATCCTACAAACTTAGAAATATATTAGAAAACAATATATTAAACATATATAATGAAATATAACTCAGATTACCACACTGTATGAACCGAACCGGGCTTAAAATAATGTTTTTTTTCTGGAATGTAACAATTGAGATTATTCAAAACGAAGCGTTTTCCTAGAGATCCAAAAGCCTGACAATCAATAAAAAAATTAGTGAAATTTTAAATAATTTTCATATAAATTTACAAGCACAACTAAATATGACATAATATATACTTATTATTTATATATAATTAATAATAACAGCTTAGCCGTGATCATTCGTTTTGTAACTTTGCTAAAATAATGTACACTATGATTATTGCTTGCAAAGTCATCAAAACACTTTGGTCTAACTCCAGCTTGTAAACACACAGAAATACGAAGATTTTTTTCTATTTACAACAAAATAAAGTATTTACAAATCATATAAATTAGTTTAGTTTAGAAAATATATACAAAGATCTGCCGATACGACGCGACGTGACCGAACCGTTTTATTATTATTGAGGTTAATGCATTTTTCAAAGTGCCTTTATTTTACATCTGAAGGCCAACAAAAACGCATTAATTATTTATAATAATGGCAACACACAATTTTTGCAGTGTCCTATAAAAATGTGTGTATTTTTAAAAAATATATGGCACATAACTAAAGTGGAAAAAGTGATATATATTTTTGTTAGTTACTATTTCAGTTCGTCATCATCTGTTTTAATGCGGCATTGAAACACAAGAGATCTTCAGTGAAAGGATAACAATGCAGCGCTTGCGCTCTTATAACTAAATATTTTCATTTTTTTAACAATATATTTAAACGTGAAGCCTGTCGAATGTGAAGTAAACTAGACAAGATATGGACAAAAAAAGTGTGATTTTCTGTCAAAAAAAGATAAAACACATTAAAAATAATAGTATTTGTATGAAATATTAGAAAAATATTTAGTTGTATCTTTATAATTTTCAACAGCATTACTTATATTCATTTATGCATATTTGTTTTCTATATAATGAAAAAAACAAGACAACTGACACACCAAATAGTGTTGTTAGGCTTATCGATAGCTCCAGTCTTATTATCCTTTAAGAATACCCACAATATTTACAACTTAACCTATGACTTTTATATTAATACTAAATAACAGTGACTAACGTAGAACTAAACAGCTACTATTTTGCTCGGATCCACTTTGACTCTTAGGAACATGACGTCGTCTTTAACGAAATTCCTCTTTTTGAGCATTTCGTGGGAAACGAACCTTGGGAAACCGAAGCCTAACGCGTCTGGTTCCTTCGAGGGTCTTTGGAAGTTTTTCCATGTGGGGTCTGGGACGAAGCTTTCTACGATGTTGCAAGCGCGGTCCGGACTCGAGCTTTGGTCGAATAGCGTGAAGGATACATTATGGGAGAATGGCCAACGTAGGAGAGCGTCGTACTCGCCGGGCAAGATCTTGATGTACACAGACATGTGGGTAGCCTCGCCAGCACCGTTGCCGTTTAAAAAGAGAGACGCCTGTAAAGAAAAAGAAACAATTATATTTTATATGTCAAAATAACAATATTTAATAGATAAATATGTAGTAATATTTCGGGGTATTCACCACGATCATTATTCATTTGGATTCCATAAAAAAATATCATACCTTTCAATATTTTATATATAATCTGTGATATATTTAATAATTGTATAACGTCAAACAATAATCTAATAACATTTTAAAGCTAAACAAAGTCAACAAACAGAACCTTGAGTCACACACAGATCGTTATTTAGAACAACAAAAGAACGATAGCAACTATAGAAAATAAAATGTATATTTAGAAAGAGTAGGGTGCAAGTGACTAAGCGATACTAATTCAGATATTGTGAGACCGTTGTTAGTCACAACTCACGATAAATATAACGTTCGTGTTTACAAACAAAAGGGACGTAATCGTGTGTAAAAATGCATTTAAAATGGTGTTTTTATGTGTAGGAGATTATTTTTATTTCTCATTAAACAGATTAAAATGATATTTTTTTAAGCTTAATGCGTTTTATTTTCTTAATCGCTATGTTGAACCATAAACCATTAAATATACCATGTCTCTGTCACCGACAGTCTCTGTCGTGACGCAGATTCTGATTAAATGCGACGGTTGTGGTTTCAATTTCGAATTTCACTTTAATTATTATTTTTATTTTCTCATTCTGGTAACAAGAAAAAGCGATACATTTGAGATCCACCACTCAATATTTTCACTCAATATCTCGAAAATTGGGCGACAATTGTGGAACAGAATGATTAACTTAACATTAGGTTTCCTCTTACTACCCTACTGCACTTTACACCTAACTATCATATTTATAAAAAAAAAACTACAAAAAACAGAAAAAACAGAAAACTAAAAAACCAAGAACTACATCACTATCTAGTAAAATCAAACTAACATTGACAATTTGACATTTAAGTAATCTTTACAAAAAAATACATACCTGCAACTTATATCCATATTGGCTAGTATAAAACGCGGGGGAAGTGAGTTCAAATCCCTCTTTGCACTTCGCTTCAGACATTTTCGCCGCCCAGTCACTGATACGCCATACAAGAGCCCCCGTGTAGTTAACTGAGAGGCGAGCTACGGCCACTCTTAGGGATTCTAACTGGCGGGCTTGGCGGGTTGCGAGGGAGGAAACTAAGGCTAAGTGTTGCTGCGAGCTCTCTTCATTGTGCCTTTCTAATGCTTGTCTTGTACCCTGTAACAAAAATTACATATTAGTATTGTTTTTGACTTCTGGAGTACCTCATCACTAGATTTTCTTTCTCAGTGTTTCTGCTTATAATATTAAAAGGTGTTCTGTTAATCAATCGGTCATGGCCTAATAGATTAGTATCTTACTGTGACAACGATGGTTATCGGCTCAATCTCAATATATTTTTTGTTTCCCTGCTTTATTAATCAAACTGCAATGTTAAATACTACATGTATAACACATACTTAATGTCACAAAAATTGAGCAGTGTGTGTGTGAGGAACAGAGTGTCTTAACGCTAGGTTTTCTCTGCTTATCCTACAATATAGTATAAAGAGTGAAGATACTAATATTAATAATATATAATATTAATAATATAATATATAGATAATATGTTAATAATTAAATTTTGTAATAACAATCTCGTCATTAATTATCTGTTGGGAGTTCATTGCATAATCATACAAACAATATGCAATATTGGTGTCAATGGCATGAGGCGTTATCTTTCACACTTGCTGCATTCAATATTTACTGAGTGAGATACTATGTAGTAGAAATGTTGGCAGAATTTTAAATCAAATTATATTTACATATTAGAATATATTAATTAAAAAAGAAATTTATATATATAACGTAAGTTTTTAAAATATATGAAACTTTGTTAATGAACAAATGTGTTTATTGATTAATTTCTTTTTAATGAATGAATAAAAATGTGTACTATATGAATGAAACTTTATTATAATACTATTTATCAACACTTATAAAACTTATTTTAAATCTTTAAAATATGATATAAGCTTAAAATTTAGAATAAGAATTAAGACATATAATGCTTCAACCAACCTTGAACCTGCAACCAGCATCTCTATATCCACACGGGACTGTACCAGCCGCACAGTGTTCCCTCAAGTGCACATCCAACTCATCTCGTGTAGGTTGTGCTGAACACCGTTGGGGGCAAGGTACGGGGGCCCGAGAGCACAGGGCGCCATGGGCTGATACTGTGTCCTGGGGAAATTATGTTTATTAAATAATTTGTTAAATTATAGAAGTTGCATTGTTTATATATTATTTAAACAGCTAAAATAGTTTTATTTTATTAATATAAAAATTAAAATAATTATCTCTACCACTATCTCAAAAAGACTTCTAAAGATGTATACATATAAACAAATAGTTTCAAGTAAAGCAATTTCTGTTGACATAGTGCTCATACCTGTGTATACCGCTGTCCACAGTGTCTGCAGGGCACTAGGCGTTTGCAGCAGTGCTGCTGGGCGTGCTGCTGTGTGTGACGTCTCTGCACCTTCGCACCGCACTTGTTCTCGCAGTAGACGGGCTCGTGGCCACAGTTGCCTTGGTGCTCCTGGAATTAGAAATTGAATTTTATTTTAATGAGCATAAGGGATGTCAAGAAAATACTATTTTCATTAATAAATTAGTAAAATAGCTTATAGTTAACTCTGGAGTTCAACAGATTGTACATTTTGATAAAGAAGAAATTGCCCTATATAATCTCTTAATTTTAAAAAACAAAAATCCTTTAACGTTTTATACCACACAAGAAAATCATAGTAACTACATGAAATTTATTCATCATTTTTTAACACACAATTGCATTAAAAATTGAATTATCAATTACTATAATTTAATATCTCAATAAATTATGAAAAATAAAATAAATATAATCACTAATTTAAAACTGACCTCCAAGGCGCTTCCAGAGAACTCCTTGTTGCAATGCTCGCAGTTGGCGCGGCGGCGCGGGCAGGTGTACCGCAGGTGGTCCTGCATCAGCACGCGGGGTATCATAGCGCCACATTGCGCAGCGCACAACACCGCGTCGTGCTTGCATGTGTTCAGATGTGCCTGGAAATTTTAAAAATTTAACTTGGATTAGGTGATAATAGATTTTTTTCAGCATCACGTTGTATTCGCAAAGTAGGCAAAGGGAACGTAGTGTTTAAGCACTCCTCTCCTGACTTTCCTTCGAATTTTTGAGGCATTGCTGTTAAGTGGCCGAGCTCAATGCCGTGCTTTGCCTTGTTACCTGAATAATATACGTGAATTCAAAAATTCAATATAGTTGTACTATATTATTATTTTGCTAAACTGATAGCAAGCTAGACACAAAGATGGTACAAAGTAGACACAATCCGTCTCAAATAAATAGAAATATTAACAGAAATTGAGCCGATAACTTTAATTCACCGTTATATTATAACACATTATAAACGTCCCACAAGTGTATTTACAAATGACAAGAGTATCAACTATCCTAATTTTACTGATGATAAAATTTAATTATAGCAATTAAATCTTATTACTTTCTAAACTGTGTCAATTATAATCAAACGCGTCTAGGTCGTACAAACATGTGGATCTCGTATAAACCTACAAACTACGTATCGATATTATAAACGTAAGCGAGCAATAATATAAGTTTATTGTCTCTACGCGATTCCCGTAATTTTTTAAAGAAAATTAAGTGATAATTCACTCCTTTCGCCACTTTCCCCCTATTTCGATATTGCAGAAAACAGACATTAAAATTATTTCAAATATTTAGAATATCGAATGTACTTAATAAGAATTAATAAAAATGTGCGCAAGCGCATTCATTTATTTAATATAAAATATTAACTTCCAAACTTACCTTCAATTTACGGAGTTCATCAGACCACTGGCATCCTTCCTTGTGGTGGATGCAGTACACCACTGAACCCATAATCGTTTTCTCCGATTCTGGATCCGGGTATATCTGTAAACAAACAGACATACATTAGCAAATATTTAACACAAAACACTTAAAAGCACAATTTTGGGAGAAAATTTACATTATTGATTTGAGAATTGACATTATTCCTATTAAACAACTGCTTCGTCGTCACCTTCTTCAACTTATTTACTATATACTTAAACATTTTGAATCAAAAACTTTTGTACGCGACGTGAAAACCAAAGGTTGCCTTTACGACTGGCGGCGGCGCGGGCGTCGGTGGAACCGATTAAATAGGACACGCCGTACTAAAATAAACCAAAATTGTAAGTATCAACAGTACCGTGCGTTCGAATGTGGAGCACATTGGAAATATGCAAAATGGCCGAATTTTATATGTGATGTTTTTTGCGAAGAATTTTAAACAGGAGCGCTCCTCGCCAGGGCCTGACTCTAAATGCTTGCGTTCCACTTAACATATCGTTATCTTTATGGGTGCAACGAACAGATGTGACCACCGTTCCCCTGTTGTGTCGAGATAAGCGTGATTTTTCACTTCCCAAACCAGCTGGGTAATGAAACGGGCAAATAAACTTTGTTAGTCTTTCGGGCTCTCACACGCTGCAGTTCATTTTTCTTTGAAACGGCCTTACGTAAAGAACTCTGTTGTCTACGACCATATGGAGAGCATAACGCACTAAATTGTTTGTAAACAACGCTAGCTAACCATTCGCAGCATCCCAAACATCTTTTACTACGAGATGTCAAAGATAAGTCTTGGCAGGTGGCCGTTAGAGTTCTGTTTCGTGATCCAAGTGCGGTTTATTATATAATTTGGCAACACAAATAAGATTTCGGCCAGCATTGGACTGGAAGCCATTCATAAAAACGAATATATGGACAGTAGTGGTGCGAGGCGTGTCTATTTACAAACATTGATGCATGTGGTCATCGGCATAGCATAACCGTTGATCTCGCTATTAATCCTATAAAATCAGATTGAATTGGTACCAGGTATCGTACCATCGAATATGGGTCCTTATTATTATAGTCCAAGAAGCGAAGTTTCCTCGCAAAGGTGGCAAGGATAGCTGCTCTTAAAGCGAACAGTGTATAAATTTACAAATATAGATGGTTATTTGTGTCGTTTTCTAAAAAGATGGACCGCGATGTGTTCAACTCTCCCGCATCGCTCAATTATAGACCGCGTTGCAGGATGATCCGCTTGGAAGCGAAATGATCTAAGTGATGCAGCATCTGGACCAGATACGACGTTACAGAGATGGAGATTAGCGAAAAGACAGATGGAAATTAATGTTTCTAAATTTTTCTGAGTGTCGTATTAATTAAAATATTGCGTTACGTCTCTATGTTTTATTTGGATTTTGGGTTTTTATGTTTGTTTATTTATTTATGTTATGAGAGGTGATTGGTTGAGAAAAAATATTTTTTTCACTAGAAGTATCTATTTACCTACAATTTCTTAGGCCACTATAATTTCACGCTATACACATACACATGTCATGTTTGTCTTTATGTTTAACAAAATCTCAAAAAATTATATCAATTTAAATAATTATCACACGTAACATATAAGCAAGGCCACAGAAAGTCTTGTAGCTTATAATTATAATGTAAATAGATAGTGAAAACGGTTTAGGAATGCAGTTTAAGTAAGCGAGAAGTGTTTGAGTTCACACCTACATTGATATGAAGATGATATGAGTTATACTTACAGTTAAAATTATGAAAGAAAATGTATTTTCGTTCCTTTTTTTTAGCTTTAAGAGGTATTTCGTACATAGCAGGGAGCGCAGAGGGAGCCTGAGCAGTGAGCACCTAGTGTTAAGACAGTTCGTTCCTGCGTGGCGAAACTCAAAAAATGAAATAATTAATTTCCCTCCTTTCTTTTTTAATTTCCTCGACAGAGAATCGAACCCACAATCTGTCGCGTCGAAAGTCACGTCACGACTGGGCTCAAAGAACAGAAATTCTTTATTTTAATAATATTATTTTAGTTTCAAAACGCTTACTTTGTTCTACCTTTACTTATATTACAAAATTCGCCACTTATTTATTTAAGCATCATATTACTTGCTTTAAACTACTATTTCTTCACATATAAAGTATAAAACGTACCGACAAAGGCGCCGCCTACTTTAAATTGCAATCGCCTACGTCCGTAGACGGCCTCTATTGGTCCTTGTCGAAAATATACCTAATTAATTTATTTTTATATTATAATAATGGTGCTAGCATATGGTATATTTGTAATAATTACTGAGAACCTGTCTTTGAATGATAAATTGTTAAATTTATCTTAACAAATCTGATTCTCAATCGGGGAAATGATTTTTTGTTATTTTCTCGCTCTGTTAACAAGCTAAAACAAGGCGGTGAGTTCCGCAACTCAATACTCAATATCGTCTACTCGTAAATTGGGCGGAAAGTGAGAAACGGAGTTCCTAACACTAGATTGCCTCTATCTGCTCTGCTACGTGTAATACAGCGTAAAGCTATAAAAAAATCAACGAATGTCAAATATAAAAAAAAAAGATAGCTAACTAAAAGTTTAGTCAAAACCGCTCTAGTATAAGTTCAAGATCTTAAGATAGGATTGCATAATTACTAAAAAATTACTTAAATAAAGTAACTTTGTGTTAATTATGGTTTAAAAGTAAGTCTCAATTTTACACGTGTAAGATACAATTCAGCGAATAATTAGAATTTGAATTATCTTTAATAACATTCGTTATTGCCCTTTCCGTTCTATTTAGTCATAATTTTTTTAGCTTCACGCTGTATCACGCTCATAACAGCATAGGCAGAGGGAACCTTGTGTTATGATAATATATATACATAATGTTATTTTAGTTTTCACTACTTAATACTAGTTTTACTACTTAATAAACTAATTTGAAGTATCAAGTCCAAAGTACACAAAAACGAGCTTTTAACAATTTTAAAGTGAAGGCGTTTCTTATTATAATGATACCCAATATGGATCTGTTAATTGTGAAATCACAAAATAAACGTCTTCCGTGTTGTATATTTCGTAAGAAGTTTTACGTCTTTCATAGAATCGTTGAGGCTTCCACTGAATTCATTATCATCATCATCATCTACATTAGAAACATCGTAAGGAAAAAAATCTAGTATCTCCGTTCTTCGACTTCAATATAAATTAAAAGCTTCTTTCTCCCACTCTTAACATGATCACCATGGAGAAAGGTATAAATGAATTTATTTGTACCAGATCGAAATTCATATTATAATCTCATTTCCCCACATTTATATCCTTTAAAAAAATATACTTGGACAGAGTAGGCACCATGTACTACCACCAAGGTGTAAAATATTTATTTTTGTTTTATAACAAACGGCAGCGTGTTGCCCTAACGCGGGTTAAGGGCCTCTAATTAACTCTTGAAGTAAACACGCTGTGTATACAGAAGGTAAACCTGAACTTGACTGCTACAAAATGCAGGTGATGATAGGTTCAGAAATACCTTAGCTAAAGCTGTGTGTACACTTATATACCTATCTAACCTTTAATTTCTCGCTGTATTCCACACACAGCAGGGTAGGCAAAGGGAAGCTAGTGTTAAGTCAATCCGTTCCTCATTTTTTCGCCTAATTCTAGAGGCAGTGCGTATTTTATGGCGGAAATAAAATTAAATATTTTAATTCCTCGAGTGGGAATCCAACTCAAAACCGACGCGTTTACATTCAGACTCTGTGACGCTGCGCTACTAGACTTTTAGATATATATATTATGCATTAAAAATCATTAAAAAACACTAAAAACTTCCTCATACGTTCCCCAATAAAGAAAAAAATCACTTAAAATTCACAATGAAATCTACTTACAAAAGAGTAATACATAATATTAATACTTGAAGTTGAAAACATCAAGATCATTATACCAGCGGAAGTGAGTTCGATGCCCGGCGCGGCGCTGGCGGAACCTTACCAACCTACTGTGGAATATGTAATCACTTGTTAAAGTAATTATTTATATTGTATATATTACCATACACTTATTGTGACCGCATGGCGCACGGTCTATATTATATTATTAAAATAATACAAACGATACTTCTAATAAATGTCAATATTAGGGAATGATATTTTTTTTTAGTTCCGTGCTTTTTCTGCATGGCAGCAGACACTAGAGAGTTAAATGTTTTGTCTCTGTTTTCGCCTCGGAACTAACGCGCAACGTCCCGAAAATTGGGTGAAAAGTGGGAAACGGAATGTTTTAACACTAGTCTAGCCTTCTATACACTAATTTTATTAGAAAATGGGGTTTATTTCAACATTACTTCGGCCAGAAGCTATATTAAAAGTATAATCTCCATTCAAAAATACACATCAATGGACTGACAAACAATATATCATCGTTCGATGTTAATGCATAGTTGTTTTTTGTTTATCGGCCGTCGATCATACGACCGCACTGTTCCTAGTTCGTAAATTGAGTCGCTTTTAGACTACTGGACTGAATTACAAAATTCTATCTATTATTGTTTTTTTTTTAAATATCTTTACATTTTTTTTATAAAGCTGTCAGAATTTAGCGAGCAGTGGGAAGCAGAGTGTTTTAACACTAGGCTCCATTTTCCTACCTTGCTACATGCGGGATTCAGCGTAATGCTACGCTTATATTTTCACATATATTTTTTTATACTTTTATAAGAAAAATAGTCTCAACAGACGAACAGACAGACAGCAAATTAATCCCAATTAAAGGTTTAATTTTTTTTGAGATACTGAACTCTAAAAATACGGTAGATAATAAATAAAACACTAGCTATATTTTGAACGTGATATCAATTAGGTGGCCGTCAACGCGATGAGCGAGTCTCAGGTTACTGTTTCAATTCTAAGATCCACTTCGTTTTGTTTATAACGAAAATAGTGTGAAAAAATAGAGTAGAACAGTCTTTGTTGCACTCAAAAAAAAACATATAGCATATTGAAAGAAAAAAACAGAAAAAAAAGTATGGTAAGACGGACTTATTGCTTAAAGCAATCTCTAAAAGAACAACCATGTGTAAAGGATGGGGATTTTCATTTTCCCGCTTTATTAAAACAAGATCGACGTTGATTTCGTTGTTTAATTCTGGGTTAAAAAATGAACTTCTTTTTTTATTACATATGAGCCTGTGACTTCGGAAATTACATTCCTCAAGGATCGTACATACCAAATGTCATTTAGCGTGTCAGTAAGCTTCAACAAATTTCTAGAAAAAAAAAAAACTTTCTATCCAATAAAAGCTGTAAAACGAATCGTTTCAATCTATTAATACTGCATCTCACAATTCACTCACCGGGTGTGACCTCTCGTAAGTCGCCCGTCACTAACCGTTCGAGTTCAATTGGATAATCCCAGTTTAAACCACAGTTAAATCAAATTCCACTCTGTTACCATACATTTACAATATAAATTTCAATGAAAAATGCAATAGGATGTACAAAATTTGTCCTATAAAGTATAAAGAAGGAGTTAAGGTTCGAATTCGCTTAAACGTAATGGTAATAAAACGCAGATTGATCGACGCCGGATATCGTTATTGTCGCGATTTGCAAGTTCCTTTGCTTTGGTAGTTTTGTGTATTTTTGCAATTTGTATTTACCTACTTTTTATTCTAGCACTGCGAATATTTGAGACTCTCGTTATATTTTTATTTTAATTTGCTAACATGATACAAGGTAGGCGGAGAGAACCTGAGAAACCTAGTGTTAAGACACCGTTGCCCATTAAGACACTCTGTTCCCCTTGTCTTAACACTAGGTTCCCTATGTACGAAGTATCTATTAAAATATTACACATAATATATGTAATCAAGTCAAATCTACACCAATCTCAACGTATTTTGTAATATTCGCATAGCGTTCGTTATGCAAAAGTGTTTTGAAAGTAATGCGGTTTTAAAACTAAACAGAACGTGTCTCCGCTGCTTTGATGAGATGCTCATAATTGCTCTAACAAAACAAAGATATTTCTTTAAATGGACAAAAAACGAAAAATGAGTGTGGTAACACTATTATTTACTACCTTGAGTAGATATTATTTAGTATGTTAGGTATATTTTCCTTTTCTCGCTTCGGTGTTGTTCCCTCTGCCCACCCTACTATGAGAAGAAAAATATTCTATACCTCTCAGAAAGATGTTTTTTTCTTTAAAAGTAACAGACTGACTGGTTAAAATTTAATATATTAAATCTTAATAAATATAAACGAAACGTCGCGGTATTCATGCCGTTGTTCGTAATAATGACTAATAAATGCACTTGTTCCATGAAATTGACATCATATCTATGTTTACTATGGTATTCAAATCCCCTGTGATTCATACTGAATTTGGTTTTTCTTCCTTTTATTTCGATTAATGGGAAAAATAAATTTATTTTTATAATTCCATTGTATTATATTAATATTTCGTCAGTGTTATAGAACAATTTACATGGTTTTTTTTTATAAAAAATACATATTTTTCTTAAGTAATTTTATAGAATTTAACAATCATTACTAATTTTACGAAGTTAGACATACCATGTTCATATTCACTGTAATAATAGATATTTGTATGTACGAGTTATAAGCACTTAGCAAAAACAAGACCTTTTTTAAGGCAAAAGTAAAAAAAACAATACCTTAATAACTACTATATTTAACAAATTCTTAAGTTAGAAAAGAGTAACACTAGGCGTCTAGTACAATAATAATTATAATTATGTACAGTGTACAGACATATGCACATAATATTTACCTATATATAACAGTCTAGCAACTGACCGGAAACCGTGCAGCCTCTAACGGAAATACCGCAATTTCATCTTATTTTTAAACTTGCTAGCGTAATTATGAAGATTAATTTGCTCAACTTAGAATGGCGTCGGTGGTATGTACCTACTAGGAGCATTTTAGAAGGAAAATATTTTAGATTTTTTATATGTATATAATTATTATATGCATTCTGTTTGGAGCCGAGAGACACTAGGCAAAACAGTTCTGGGATCGATTCCCAGTCTGTGGAATGAGTATATTAAAATACACTTATCACTAATTAAACTAAAAACAAAAGTACCGTGTTAAGTTCCGCCACTTATCATGCAATATCTCGAAAAGTGAGGAACGGAGTGTCTTAACACTAGGTCCCATTTTCCTACCATGCCATGTGAAAAAAATCACAACAGAATAACGTAATTTCCCTACAAATTCCCTTTCCATACTATAAAAAAACTGTCAAGTCCACGAAGAATTCAAAAAGATAACCGAAAGTAACATTATTATTTCACATGAATGCTCATCAACAATTAAGTTGTGTAAGTCAGATCTTACTGTCGATAGTGTAGAGGGCACTATGGGGGTACTATGGGAATAGAAACATAAACCACTTTACATACAATTAAGATTAAGTGACGTTACTTAAGATGTTACATTTTTAATATTACGAATTGTTCAACTGAAGCTCGATAGCTTCAGGCGCAGGGTTTTAGGTTCGATTCTTATTAGGGGAAGTGAATTATATTAACTTTCTAGGTCTACTAACAAAGCAAAGCGCGGCGTTGAGTTCCGCCAATCAACACACATTGTATCGTAAATTGAGCGGCGCGTTAGGCACGGAGTGTTTTAAGTAGAGTTTCCTCTGATTACTTGCCCCAATTCAACAATTTGGAAAAACAAATTTGCATTTCCTTTGCTCAATGAAGATAGAAGGAATCAAGTGTTAAGGCTCAACATTCTTCATTTCCGCCCAATTTTCGAAATTTCGACTGACGAGTGGTGGAACTCAACGCTGCGTTTTGTCTCGTTAATCGTTGCTTTTACAGCCAGACTTTTTGCCGTCGCACGACAACGGCATCTCATTATATTACTCAAATATCCAAACATGAGAAACCCTAATAGAATCGTTCAACGTGACACTAATTACTCTCATATATTTAAAAAAACAACTTTACTCGCAATTACTTCGTAAATGTCTGACATTTTTCAAGTCGCTGCTTACGACATTTTCCTAATAAAAAAAAGTTGATGTACCAAAATGGGTTTCGCGATTATTTTCGCAATGGTACGATTCAAGAGAGAGCGTAAACGACCCACATCTTATGTTTGAATAGCACAAACGTACGTATCTATTTAGTATATATTTATAGATACTATATGGCCGAATTCTGTGCAAAAATATATATTTTCAATTCAAACCAGTAGTTTATTAGACCTAGTGTTAAGTTTTAACCCACTCGGTTCCCATAAAGACACTTCCGTTACCCACATTCTGTCGAATTCTGGACATTGCGTGTTGAGTGGTGGAACTCAACGCCGCTATTTGCTTTATATAATATTAAATATAGATTAGTATAGAAATAAAGAACTCTATACTTCTATAATAATAATAAGAAAATTACAACAAAAATTTTGTTTGTACATTTTAGAATTTGACAAATTATCTCAATTAAATCGTTGCGATTCGAACATTTCATCATACTTTATTATATGTTAAAATATAAAAGTAAACGGTTATGATTAATTTATAACGATTTACATAAATTTCATTATTTACCAAAACTTTTGACGAAATTTGCTAATTTTCTTGTAACATTGTGTCCTTGGTCTTATAACATTGTGGATTTCATCACTAACTAATATGTGAAAATATTAACAAAATTCTTTGAATGTGGATTATATTATATATGCGTTATCCCACATATAGCAGGGTAGGCAAAGGGAACATAGTGTTAAGACACTCCGTTTCCGTCCGGATTTAAGAATAAAAGTTCAATTAATCAATTTTACTTTTATAATTAAAATTATCGACGCTATTAATTATGTGACGGTTTAACCTGATACTGATTTTTGACTTTCTTTTCTTTCTTGTATTATAATTTTGTTTTTTTTGACTTAGACCTTTCTATATCATAAACAAACCTACAATACAAAATACAACAGATTTAAGACATTAACAAGAAGCCAAAAAATTTAAACAGTAGCTTTCTATCTAACCTTTTAGTCAAATTCTAACGGATACGATCTTAGTGGAGCGGCCATTCTCATTCTCATGGTTAAATATGGTTTAACAACGGCATTAGTTCATATCATAGAATCAGACATGTTTGGACATGTCCAGATGTAACGGGGTATTCTGGGTGGTAACAGGTTGCGGCTACCTTAGTTTAGTAGTTATAAAGGATTAAAGGAGTAATCTATTGTATTTTATCAAGTTTGTTTATGTATGGTGAGGTCGTGGTGGCTCAGTGGTACAGAGTGTGACTATAAGCACGACGGTGTTTTTTTTCTCATTGTTTAACGCTTTTTTAAATTATCCTCGCTCTGGTACCAATACAAACGCCGTTGAGTTTTCAATGTCTGGAAAATTCGGTGGTAACTGGGGAATGGAATGCTTAACACTAGGTTTCTTCGGCCTACCCTACACATACCCCAAACGGGAATCGAATTCAAGAACAACGGTAGCAGTCACCGATAGATTACCACAACCAATTGTTATTTTGTCATAGTTAGGTACCTACATATATTTCAAATGTACAATTGATTTGTAAGAGTCAAAGTTCCCACGCCTCTTAACTTGCGACACCCCTTTCTAAGAACCCTTACTTAACTTCAAAGCTAATTGCGTCGGTTAAATATTAAACTAAACAGTTAACTTAATGGTGACATGTTAATCTATTGCTCGATGGTTGTGGGTTCCATTCCGACTCGGGGAATTAATTATTGTCATTTCCATATCAATGGTATAATAATAATATATAAAATTATTTTAACCTCCTCGCTGTAGTAACTTAAGTGTCGTCGAAAACGAGCCAAAAGTGGAGAACGGAGGGTTTAAACACTAGATTGCCCGTCCTAGCTACGGATAACCCGTAAGTGTGTGAGACTAAGAAAATAACAAAAGAAAATTTAAGAACTAATTGAAACTTTAAAAACCTAATCGTATTAAAAAATCATCAAAATTAAGGATAACAAAAAAAACTAAAAACTAAAAACAACAATCATACCTCAAGTAAATCGTACAAAAAATCTACATAACTCATTTTAGTGGACACAAACAGCACAATCACTAACGAAAGATCACTAAACACTAAAATTTTAAAAAAAATGTATTGGCTAACGTAACATTGAGTTATGCCACACCTGGTCTACCTACGCGGAATGCTTTATAAGGTAGGTATTAACAGGTTCACATTTCTATATTCTATTCAATGTGCTAATTAGAGATGAATATTTTAAATAATTAATTATTCATTAAATATTTTGGGGTATATAACATTACAAAGAATACTATAGGAATAAGTTTTAATACATGAAATTAGTCGTAATTTTTATTATTTTTTTAAAATAATCTTGTGAATCTAGTAAACCTATAAATATATGTATATATTTTAGAAATATTATCTGTTAACTAAAAAAATACATAATATCTAAAGTCTGAACATAATACACAATTAATATCATTGCCCCCTTCAAAGATCAATTAAAAGAACAGTACATTACTGTATTTTTATTAAATAATAAAATGAATTAAATATATATTTTAAATTGTACGTATTTTAGTACAAAATGTACCCAACTAAGATATAAAGAAACATATACATATTGGCGTAAGTGAGGCGAATCTTGCACCAAACCGGTCTCAAAAGTAGGCTTGTAAAATTCACTTCCTATACCGTACAGAAGAGAACTACAGACTGCAGTGTAACTAATACAGTCTCGACTAAGGGTTATATGGATAAAACAGTTATTTTTACAATTTGAGGTCAATTTTATTGAAAAATATTCTTAAATTAATATGTTTCTAAATGGCTCTTTAAAAGAGGTAGTCGCTGGTTCGAATCTCCTATGTTATATAAGCAGTCGTATTATAAATGTATTATATTTTTAATGTGTCTGTTAAATAAAGCGCAGCGTTAAGGTCCGCTATCTGGCACAATATATTCCTAAATAGGTGGAATATACAAAACTTAGTGACTTATCACTATCTATTTACACAAGAATCAAAAATATATATAAAACAATAAAAAAAAGTCCAAAAACGTAATCGAATCTCCATTCGCTGTTAAAATTCTCATCAATACGATCAAATAAACAATACCACTTAACTTAAACCTATCAACTACTTTAAAATCGGTAGAACAACACATAATAACACCCTGTAATAATAGACGAGTAACAGTCCATGACTGACAAAAGTACGGTCTCAACAGTCTGTGTCTTAGCCCGAGGCGCGGATGCGCTTTTTGTTTTTATTCCTACAACCTGCGTGGGAACGTGAGAGAGGACGATATTAAACTCAAACCAATTATTTGGGTCGCCAATTTCGATTTATAACGCCTGGGGGCTGAAGATTTCTTTTTTAAAAGTTGTACGTATCTTCATTTTAGCGAGATGGATAAATTATCCACTTTTTTTCATTTTCATTTTAGAGACATTATTAGGTAGCGTAACTTAACACCGGGGTTTATTTACTAGACTGGGTCTAGTCTTGAGCAGGAATCAAACTCACTCAACTCAACCACTGCCTTTACAGTGAAACACTTGACAACTGTGCCACTAACAATAAAGTCGCGAAGTCGCTCTGGTAACGAACGGTGTGGAATTCCGCCACTCAACACGCTATACCTCCAGATTCGGCGGAAAGTATGAAACGGAAATGTCTTAACGGGAACGGAATGTCTTAACACTAGATCCTCAGATTCCCTTTGCGTACCCTGCTATATGTACGGGGTACAACGTGAATATTTAAATATTTAAACACATAGTTGAACTTCCTAGAACTTCCATAACCCAAAAATTTAAATTAACCCATAATACCCGGTACCCGGTAAACTTTTGTTTTGTCTGATTTAGCATTCAGATGTGCAACATTGGTCCTACCTACTACCTAAGACTACCGATATATATTAAGGCGAATCGCGTACGCATTACAACACGATGACTAAACCGGCATATTTTCGACTCTCACAACCTGTGTATCGTTAATGACTAACACGAAGAATTGGCTTTGACACCATTGTAAATATACCAATTCACCTTTATTTTATGTATATATAAAGTAATAAAATACTAGTTTCTAGCTACGACTTCGCTCGGTCAAATAATAATTAACAGTTGACCTATTCTAACTGCAATAGGTAACTTTGATCGCTAGTTCAGTATTCTTGTAATATAGCGTATCTATATATTTTTTATAAGAAAATATATTATTTTCAATACTAATCAATAGTTGCTAGTTTAATTTAACTGTTTTTAATTTAATTGTTTAGTTACACATTGCACTCCTATTGATTTCCCATATCCGTTAAAGAAGAACAGTAATATAATATGGTAATATTTTTGGGCAACGAAATTTAATGCGGTTTTCACTAATAGTCAGAGCTCTTCAAGAATAAGATTGACATTTTTATGTAGTTAAGTGACCAAAGTCCCGAGCAAAAACATACAATAATAAGTAATCCACTTCAGAAAATAACAACCTAAACTGATTCAGCCATAATCATTAATCATTAAAAACATAAGAAATCTATAAAAGAATAGAAAATTAGACACCAACAGAAAAAAATCTCACAAATGTCACCCAACTATATATTAATAACTACTTAATAAGTACCTACTAAAAAGTACACGGTACGAGTCAACTGCACGGCGTACGAACAAAATGACTCGCCTTGACAATGACTTTAAGCTGTAATAACAGAATTAAGATTTAAAATTAAGTAGCATTACTTAATAAATATGTGTGCCAGTGAATTAACTGGAATGGCATAATGCGATACGCTCGAGAGATTTTCTCACAGTCTCAAGAAAAACGTAAACTAAATTATATATACCTAACGTGATTTACATACGTATTTTTAAAATTGAACGCTGTTTCTACTTTTGTTGAGAATATTGTTGATAATTTTAGTATTATTTTTTATTGGATTGAGTGATAATTTTAGTATTATTTTTTTATATTTGAGGTCAGTCAGTAGTAGGTTCGATAACAATATAAACGTAATATTTAATATTTTCATTTCATTTCTCTAATAACGAGGCAAAATGCGGCGTTGAGTTCCGCTACTCAACACACAATGCTTTCAGAAAATGGGATGGCTATCTTAACACTAGGTTCTCAGGTGTCTCCTGCCTAACCTGCAACGTGCTGGATATGTCCTAAAACAATTCATATTTTTTAATATATTTTTAAGCATTATAAGTAAGAATAGACCAAAACTCGTTGTGAAGGTCACCGGATGTAGATGCGGTCATGTCGTTCGGTCCGCGATTGTTTTTATACTCGCATCCGGTCAATTGAGCTTCAAAATTACTAATTAAGGATTCATGGGTGCAGATAATAAATCAATGGGAGCTAGTGAGTGACTAATCCGAAGGCAACAAACTTATATTTCGGCTTTTAAACTTAAAATATATGCTAAATAGGTAGTATATATTCCTATCATACATATTATGCGATAAAGGTATCGTAGACAAAATAAAGATTTGGCAAAAGAGTTGCAAAACTAAACGCCGTCGCCGGCGGTTCGCAGCTGCTTAGCAAATTTACAACTTTGAAATCTAAATAAATTTTGAAACAAAGTACTCGAATTTCTATTAATTGTTGGTTACACAAAAAAATGTAGTGTTAGTTTTAGGTGAAGTTTTCACCACTGCAAGCAACAGCAATAAAAATAAAAATAATTTTCTCAAAATTACCTAATATTTTGCTTTATTTTAACTGATACATTAAGAATATATAGCAAAATAACTAGTTTATAATAAACGTCAACACTCAACGTAATGCGAAACAGGACGGAAGTGTTAATGAAAATACACCGTTATCTTAGACGTGCCAGTATGTATAACGGATTGACGTATTATATAAATATATGTAAATAGTTAAATTGTAATAAATTATTATTCCTATAAAAGACATATCTACTATAACTCGAAAAAGAATATAGAAGAATTATAATATTCATTGAGATAATATAAAACAAAATCGCTTCCTACCGTTTAATTTTTTAAAATCATTCAACAATTTTTAACACAAATTTCTTTAATAGAGAGAGTGATTCAATAGGAAGTTTTACATTTATACATGCATATTACAATTATCATTGTATCCCAAGCAACGCCACGAGCAATATATAACTTATAATAACTTAGGAAAAATTAAAGCATTAACTCAACCTGAAGGGCGATCAACTTAAACTATTCAAATACCAATAGGCATTAAGAGCAACAAAGAAGACAAAATATATCTTCCGTGGGATGGACAGAATAATTAAAGGTAGTTTATTATTAAATTCTATCATTTATACAAAGGAATCGTTCAAGATGAACGGAAAATGATACGTTGTCAGTTATTTATTGTATCGTAATTACGGATTAGATATGGCATGAATAAAGGATAAGCCCTTGCATTCATTTTATTTCACACGATCACTCTGTTGAACGGTGTAATTGATTTTTTTATCAGGTTTTCTTGTCAAAAGCCTTGAAAATTTTGTTTTTTTTGGTTATTACTGATTAAAGTGATCTCGGAGTTAAACCTAGTAAATAAGTATAGAGTAGAGAGATTTAATCGAAGAATGACTCAAATTTTATATATCTTTAAGACATCTTGCAAAATGAAGGATCCTTAAAAAAACCAATTGGAATTAAACCCAAAATCTCTATGTTCAATTTGACAAATATACCTACAAGCTCACCATCCTTTTACCATGTGAAATATTGACACGATTGTTAATAAAAAATGAACGACTAGATCAATAGATCACCAAAATAGTACTCCATAAAATATCAAAGCCGCTCTGGGGACCGAGGGCCTGTACTGCAGACGGCCACTAACAAACACTGCCTCGACATACAACAGACGCGAGGGGAGTTCTGTTTATACGAACACAGTGTAAATAAATCTCGAGTGCCCTTTGAACTACTTTGAATATTAATTTTAAAAATATCAATATGTATTGACTGGTTTTTGTAAGGTTTGACCTATCTAAGAATATATTTTTTTTTAGAAATATTGTTTAAGCTTCACGCTAAATTCTATTTCCTCCTTATTTCCTTTGTAAAGTTTTGGATAAGTCTAGAATTTATCACTTTCTACAATATATCATAGTAAATAAAGATTTTTTTCAAAACATCCTTTACAGGGAACATAACAAGAATTCGGTAACAAAAAAGCAGCATCTGCCGAGATCAGCTGATCGATATTGAAATCATGGTCCATGGTCTCGTTCAGGTATACTTTTTTCAACAGTCAGCTGCTGCGCGTGCCTCAAATCTTCAAAGTACCGATAGCCCAACATCTGCTCTGGCAGGTGACTCGCATTCACCAAAAATTAAAGATACCTTTCAAGATATTTCGAACATCTGCCGTATTACAATAATAAGTGGTATGAAAATGCGTGGACGTTTTTGGGCATAGCAATTTTTCGAGTTTTTGAAGAAATATGTGAAATTTGAAGCACCTTTCTGCGGAACGTCATATTTGTGATGGAATGTTGATTATTGTATATGTTTTTTGGTTCCCTATTGATGAAATTTCTTTTGTTTTGCTATGCGTTTAAGTAATGGAGAATTGATGAAGAATGTAAGTCAATTATGTAGGTATGTATGTGCATACGTGTATAACAATTTCATCAGAAAAATGTAGTAGGTATAATATAGGCTTTATATCTTAAAATGTGAAGTTTCAATTAATATTTTATTTTAATTGCAGTTGGAATTATTTTCAATTTGAATTCTCGTATTAAAGATTTTTTTCATTAATAAATACTATCACCTTAATAATAACCTTTTAATTTTGTATTTCCCATGTATATTAAGTGCAATAAAGAAAGAAAAACAGTACTTCTGTTCCCTTAATGGGAATGGATTGTCTTAACACTAAGTTCCCAAGTTTCCTCTGCCAATCCAATTCAACTTGAAAGTAAAAAAATAGATACAAAAACTAAACAAATACATAAACCTTTGGCAATAATAATATAAGTATGTATGTATATATCAGTATATCCCTTCTACATACATCCGGGGCTTATCACTTGTGAATCTTTTTTTTCGCATCCGCACCCATGTGTGTTATATTGGATATCTTCCTCGCATATTCTGAGGGTCATATCCGTTAGATATCATATATCTCTTATTTGCTGCAACAATGACGTAATTGTACGCTTTTAAAATAAATTATGCAGTGAGGAAGAAAATACATTAAAATTCATTAAAAAATATCAATTAGAATATAGTTTTAATTGTAATTAGAATTTTAACTGTATTTATGGACTTGGATTAGGTATACCAAATGAGCCATATCATAACCACGTTTTAAGTTGTGGTGTTGGTCGTGGCGCAGGATGATTCCCACTCAGAGGAACGAAATATTTCATATTTCTATTCCTTTGCCCAGGTAACGAGGCAAAGCAAAGCGTTGAGTTCCGCCACGCAATACACAATGCGTCGAGAATTCGGTGGAAAATGTGAAAAGGATGTCTTAAACGAAATGGAGTTTTTACATTATGTATCCAGGTTCCCTCTGTCTATACTGCTAAGTGAAGAATATAGAGTAAAGTCAAAAAAGTGTGTGTGACGCATTTTGCTTGATTTACGCAAACCCTGACCCGAATTTAAAAAGTGTAGCTGATAATTTAAAGGAAAAAATGTAAAATTCGGCTCAAAAATTTCGGGTTATCTTGTTGACAAGATTAGTTGAATACCTTATCCCTGTATCTGCCAGATAATATTATCTAACGAGATCAAATAGAAGTTGTTAGTAATTGTGTTATTTCAATAGCTTACGTTCAACAAAACTTATTTTAACAAGCAAAACTATTAAAATACAGATTTTTTTCCTACTTAAAATGACACACCATGAAAGTCTCCATTTCGATATGTCGCGGAAAGTGGAGAACGGAGTGACTAAACACTAGCTTATCTCCTACCTTAATTAATCTAATTTATTACTTATATAAAAAACATTGGAATTAAATGTTCAAACGGTATGCGATGTTTTTATAACGTTTGCAAATTACTACATTAGCCACCAAGCATTAAACACAGCCTTCAAACATAAACATAATGTGATATTGCGCAATTTTATTGAAAACTATGCCTAATAGTCGTGCATACCTTTATGTCTATTAAAGTAATTTAACTTAATTTTTTTTACCTTCACGATGTATCTCATACATAGCGGTGTGGGGATAAGGAACCTGGGAACCTAGTGTTGAGACACTCCGTTCCTATTAAGGTACTTCCACTCCTAACTTTCAGCGGAAATCTGGATTGTGTATTTAATGTTAACTGTGTGCAGAACTCAATGTCGCGATTGGCCTCATTACCACAGCTAGGAAATTAAATGATTAAATATCTTAATTCTTCGAATGGGAATTGACCGCACGACCTGTTGCGTTTAGAGTCGCACGTTTTAAACAGCTATTGTGATGTACTTGAGATGATTTGTTAGATAAAAATTCCAGGTTCATTATCTTGCTTGAGTTTAAAATAACACCAAATCGTTAATGAAGTTCGGTTAAACTATTTCAATGAGTATATCTAGTAGGTAGTTAACAGAAAGACGAATAATAATAAAAGTGATACTAAAGTAATTTATCTATATACCTAATTATAAGTATTTAAACTACAATGTTAATATGAAAAATCAAGTTTTACTTCCAATGCGTATTATACATTGTTAAAACGACCGTCTTAAGATTTTTGAAAGTTCTTTATAAAATATATTGAATAAGAAAATTATATTTTGAATGAGATACAAAGAAATTTTGCGGTATTCGAGGTACCTACTGCTTACAGGTTTCTATAGGCGAGCCCTGAACAGCTGACGGCACAAAAAATACACCCTCTTTTATGTCACTATTCAATGCCACTTACATTACAGGCACCTTAAGCTTTATCAGTTGGAAGTAAAAATATTCAAGACGATAAATTCTTATACATAGTTAACTTTTCTCTTAAAAACAGAAATATGTTTTGTGATATCATACATTTAATTCTCCGTGTAAGAATCGAACCCACAACCGTCTCTATCCCATTACTGCATGACGGCCTTAAGTGAGAATTTAATAATATTCTAATATAACAAGTGCCCTCAATGATCCTGCCATTTAAAATAGTTTTTACACGCATCTCTATTAGTGTTACAGTTGTTTAGCCTTCTTGCAACTGTGTACTTTTTGTTATAATTAAATGTCATAATAATTAAAAATGAACTATATTATGCTTGAGTAGCAATCAAAATAATTTAGACAAAATGTCAATTTATTTTTTATATATGTACTAATAAATAATTGAAAAGAACTTATAGTAGGTATCTATGAAAGAAATTAAACGTATTTTAGGCGTTCTAATTTACAGCCTAATCGTAATATACGAAAAAAAAACTTAAAACTGCTTGTAAATAACTTTACATTTAATTTGCAGCAATTTATATTTACTTATCTGTATTTTAATAACACCAATTTAAACATAACTCTGCAAGTTATTCCACAGATAATAAATAAATTATAAAATAACTTTTATAATATAACGAAAGTGACTATCAAGTTCCAACATAATATTATTTAGGTATTTTATTGTGCCGACTGTGGCGGAACGAAACATCTGCTTGTCAAATTCCAGTGTGGCATGTGCAGGCTACTGGTGGGAAGCGAACCGTACACACATACGACTAAGTTGAAAGACTTATTTAGAAAATGTATTAAACATATGACGTAGTGGGAGTTGAACCCGCACCAGTAAGCCGAGTAAATTCTAAACGTATAAAAGTGGAGAACGGAACATTGTAGCACTATATTCTCTCTGCCTACCTTCCCTATACAGAGTGAAATTAAAGAAATCAATTCTATTGAAAGTTATATATTCTTAGTTTATTTATTTCTTTAACCAATATACATATTCTCATTTTACAAATACGTTTCCACTGCAACTAGCTTCTCAAATAATATAAACAGATATATAATATTTATATTTATTATATAATATGGCGTGAATTGCAACCATATTGCAACAACTTGAGTTTCATAACCTAAACTTAACATCGGCCATTGAAACGCAATCCGCATTCCACGTTTAAAATTTGCACTTAAAAATTATTTACCGCCAAAAAATGACGTTTGAATATTTTATCTTTTTTTTTCTTGTTTCTTTACAATCATTCGAAGACAACGCGCTATAAAGCCAAAAAGATTTCGGATTGATGGCTTTCTTTATTACTTATTATGGTCTTATTTTATTGCACGTTTCTTAATTTACAGTCGAAGGGACTTTTTGACATATTGTTGAATAAAAATATTCATATAAAATTTTATTAGTTATTGCGAAAGTTTATGGTTGTAAATAATATGGAATTGGTTCAAAGAAAAACCCCATTAAAAGATTGGATTTGAATGAATTAAGCAACTTTGACGCGGGTTTTTATTGTTTGTCATAAGTTTAAAAGATTTATATTGTAATATGTCATGGTACTTTTTTTAAGTGCTTTTAGTATCTAATCTTTTCATCTTCTTCATCTATAAAGATCAAGCGTGGATTTGTATTTCACTAATTTAACTGTTAAATGTTGACTAAAAAGCTAAAGTAAATTGACGCGTATATTAAACCTACTCGCTATGATAGGGCAGATGCGTTAATATACAAAAAGAAGATTAAGGCGATAATCAATAAAATAAATACCGTATACATTAACTTGGAGGCTTTTAGAGGTTTAAAACTTTTATTTGATTATAATTTTCAAAATCTATCCTCCTCTTTTAAATGTTTCAAACATAAATAACCAAAAAGATTTTATTGTATCAATTAATTTCATAGATCAGTTGTTTTGCTCCTTTTAGTATATTGAAGTATACTTCAATAAAGCACTTGTATGTAACAATATGACATACATTTTAATATAACAAACACACTTATCCGGTTCACTTTCAAAATCACAAAACACTAACATTATATTGAATTGAACTGTTAAATCGGCCCTTCTAAAAGTCTATTTATATTTTAAACCTAATAAAGACTTAAGACTTCAGTAAATGAGACCTAAATATCTTTAAATTGCGTTTAGAAAGGTATTTCATAGGTGAAAGTCATGTACTCGGTATATTCGTTTGCAAAAACTCGCATCTCTGCGCGGCCTTGCCAAGGTGACTGCAAGGGGGACATAACGGTGCCCCGACTGCCTCGCCGACGACACCTTACTATACATCCATTGATGGTTTACAAAGAAAGATATAAAGAACGTCTGGTACAAAACATTCAATAAGCATAACGTAATTTTATGTCACGATTGCTTTCTACGTGGGAATGATGAGACACGTATCAGTCATTTCCTTTCAAGCCAACTTTAGTTAATAGTTTAATAATATGGCGTTCAGTTGATCATTTTGAGCACGTATTTGTTTGTCTTGTATGGAAAACCCAGTTAGAAGTAACTGTTACGGTTAAGGGTCTACTTTAGTGATTGTAAATATTACGCTGTTGGTGTGAGAACAATGGTGAATTAAGATGGTTATTCATATTTCACAAGTTAACTGTATATTACATAAGTTGGGTAACAAGAAGTCTTCTTATTATAGTTGTAATGTTGAGAAATTTTAACGGTCACATAATAAAATATATAAAATTTCATTTAAGTCCTACTAAGCGTAGTAACTTTCAAAACAATCGGATACTTGCAATCACTTAAAATGTTAGGTAGAATCGTGTAAAAACCCATAGAACATTCTGAAAACGCGACAAGCCCGAACATGTTAATAAAGTCAGCATACAAGTTCACAAGAAAATAGGGTAAAAAATTGGGGTAGCCACCCTAAACATTGGGGACTTACTATCTGACTGATCTCTGTGATAGGCGAAATTGTTTTATCGGAGCCTTGCGGGAGCGACGAGGCGCTGGGGGTCGGGGAGACCCCTGGCGACGTCGGCTGGACATTGATGACACTCTCCTTGGACGTCCTGTTAGGAGACAGCCGAGCCGGAAAGCTGAGCGTCTTCGTCCACTGAGATAAGCTTCGCACCATCGTGCAACACTCACTAACACTTGTTTAACTCGCGCAATACGTGCGCACCGTGCGACGCTCGGCGGACGAATGGCGATGCTAAGTTGGCTAAGTAAACTGTAAAGTCGGTTCCACACTGTAGTTGTTACTCGCAGCTTTGGGAAGCTCCGCGATAATGTCAATACGGTCGTTTCTCCTTATAGGTTTAGGGCTCGCCGTGTGGATGCAACTTTATTGGTCAGCGATGAAACTGGTATGGGATTGGATGCGTTCTTTTGTTTATAACTTATTTTGTTAAATTGAGACTGATTTGTTTTTATCGTTTTGTATTTTGTTGTAGAAATTGTGATTAATAATTACAAATACTTTTTAATAGGTTTTACATTTGTACTAAAACTTTTCTTTTTTTTATTACGTAACATTTTCCTTTGTTAAAAATAAAAAATAGATAGATTTAGTTTTAGTATTATTCTTTGCAAAAAACTTCTATATTCTGTACATTTCTACAATTATTATTATTACTTTTCCGTTCAAAACTCATTATTTATTAAATTCAACCAAGAATTAGTTACGGTAAGTATACGAATGCAAAAAATAACTGCACGTGGCAATCCGAAATAGGGTGGCACCCTTTAATTAAATGGATGTAAGCGAAATGGGGGAGCCATATCACACAGAACAGTAGCTCAGTAGTAGTGTACGTCATTATCAGCTGGGAATAAAATGTTTAAATATCGAAGTAAATTTCTGTATTATGGAAGTGTATTATTTTTTTTATCAAGTTAAGACGTGAAGAGCTTCCTGCATATAGCAGGGAAGGCAGAAAGAATCTTATGTTAAGACACTCCGTCCCCCCACTTTATATTAAATTTTCGAGACATTGCGTGTTTCTATCAGTTTTAAAGTATTATTATGAAAAAAATATATTTAAATCATATAATTTAGCTGGTTTTTTCTAACTTGATTACAAACGTTACATTTCCTTTCATCACTTTGTTTAAAGTTATCATACAAATACTATTTACAGTTTATCTATTTGAATAAATATTAGTCATCATAAAAATTATAAAAGCCATTAATAAAAAGCACATTTCGAAACAGGTTTAAGTCTGGGCGATGCTGAGGTTTTAGTTCAAAGTATCAACATGTCTGTGCATGTCTTGTAACTTATATAGCGTATTGTTTCTTAACCTATAAGAATATTCCGTATGAACTTGTTTGTATATGATATGTATTGTTATATATATATATCTATTATATATTTTTAGTTTCATATTGTATCATAAAGCAGGGTACGCATAGGGAACCTAGGGTTAAGATTCTATTTTCCTCGCTTTCCGCCCAGTTTTCGAGACATTGACTGTTGAGTGGCGGAATTCTACGTCGCGCTTTGTGCTGCTACCGGAAGAAGGAAGTGAAAAAAATAATTTTCCCGAGTTGAAATCAAATCCACTGTTGTGCTGCGATACGACCGCCTCTATTATAATGATGAATATTGTGCACCCAGGCTAAAGTAAAAATAATAATATGAACGAACCTTCGAATAGAAATTCAACCCACGAGTGGAAATCGATTTTTTTAACCATTGTGGCAACACCAAGATGGTGTCAAATATAATATGTATAGCGTATAGCAAATAATAAAAATCTTCTCCTTTATTATTCTCCTCTACCCTGCATTATGCAAAGTTGCAACAAGACGCGTCGCCAGCAACAGTGTACCTACTTCCCGCACGTGCGAGTGCAGCTGCCTGAGCCCTGAACCGATCGCCCACTGCGTACGGGCTTGTGCGGCCATGTGAAGGTATTGAGACATTTTGTGCGATATTTTAAACTTTTTTTTGATATTTCTTTAAGTGTTATTTCAAGGTTTTATAAGTTAGAAAACAAACATTTATTATTTGTGTCTGTAAGTTACGTACGATAAAGAAGCTAGAAGAGATTTCAGAAAAGAATATATTTTTCATGAATTATATTTTCGTATATTATACTAATTTCGTATATTATACTAATTTGTTGTCTTGTTTTTTCCATAGTTCTACTAAATTAGAGTGTATATGTAACATTTAATTACTGAATAAAGTATTTATTTATTTATATATTCATAGGTTTATAGATATTTGTTATTAATATCTTCTTAAGTTATTAAGATCTTTTAAACTTATTTAAATCTTTTAATTTGTTTAATATTTTCTCTGAACCAACTCGTATAACGAATACGTCCGCTACTTGTATAGATAATGTTTTTTGTCATTGTGAGACTGTAGAAAAACAAATTATTACTAATCTTAGCTCGGATCATTGTGGTCAAATGTTTTCGGTAATAGATAAAACAGTCGCAGAACGTAAACAAATATCAATTAGACCAATTACTGAAAATAAAATTAATCTTTTTAATAATAAAGTGAGTGAAAAAATTGCAAACTTAGAAATAACCGGATTAAATCCGAATCAGCTATATTGTAAAGTTTTTAATTTACTCACTACAGAGTTTGATAACATTTTTAAAGTTAAACAGATATATAAAAACTCGAAGTTAACTTTTAGCGACTGGGCAACTGTTGGTATATACCGAAGCAGAAATAAACTATATGAATTATATAATATGAGGCAATGGAAACAACATCCAGCGTTCTTGTTAAAAGTTAGAAATTATTCAAAAATATTTAAAAAGGTATGTGTCCAGGCTAAGTCTATGCATATAAGAGCAAAAATTTTAAACTCTAATAATAAAATTAAAGCTACATGGGATGCTATCACTACTGTAACTGGGAGATTTAGAGCTGTCAGTGAACCTATTAAATTAAAAGTTAATAATATAATCTTAAATTCAGATTTAGAAGTGGCAAATACTTTTCAAAATTTTTTTTCTGATATATGTACTGAAGTAACACGTTCACTGCCATCATCTCCTTCGGAAGCAGAATTAATACTAAAAACCCATGTAAATAGTTGTAGACAAAATTTTGTGTTTAAGAATGTGTCACCAGATGAAATTGTCAAAACTTTTAAAAGCCTTAATTTAAAGAAAACTGGTGACTTATGGGGCATGTCTGTTAAAGTTTTTAATTCAATTATACCTAATATTGCTCCTTACCTTGCTTTAATTTTTAACAATTGTGTAGAATCCGGTACTTTTCCTGATTTAATGAAATATAGCAAAATAGTGCCGCTTTACAAAAGTGGAGATAGATCTGAGCCTGGAAATTACAGACCGATTTCTGTTTTGCCATCCTTAAGTAAAATATTTGAAAAAATAATGTTCAACCAGCTCACAATTTTCTTAAATATTAACAATTGTTTCCATAGTGAGCAATATGGTTTCACCAAAGGCAAGTCCACTACGGATGCGGGTGCCGCACTCCTAAAGCACGTTTATGACGCATGGGAGAGGTCACAAAATGCAATTGGAGTGTTTTGTGACTTATCCAAAGCCTTTGATTGCGTAGACCATGTAACTCTGTTGTTAAAACTAAAACATTATGGTATACAGGATACTGCCCTTGACCTTATTGCCTCATATCTAAACCAAAGAATCCAGACGGTTAGTATAAATAATGTAAAATCATCTGGATCTCCTCTAAAGATGGGCGTTCCACAAGGATCTATACTTGGTCCTCTTTTATTTCTTCTTTATATTAACGATCTGCCTTTTTATGTGAAGAACCTATGTGATATTGTACTTTTCGCGGATGATACCTCTTTAATATATAAGGTTGACAGAAATATAATAAACTATGACGAAGTGAATAGTGCATTATCGCATATTCTTCGTTGGTTTGATGTTAATAATCTAATGTTAAATGCTAAAAAAACAAAATGCATCGAGTTTGCCTTACCAAATGTTAAAAAACATAATTTTAATGTAATAATTAAAGGAGAACCTCTTAATGTGTCGGAATCAGCTATTTTCTTAGGTGTTACTATAGATTCCAAACTCCAGTGGAACGCTCATCTGGAAGCACTTGCAGATAAACTCAGCTCTGCCGCGTTCGCAATTAAGAAAGTAAGACAAATGACGGACGTTGAAACTGCCCGACTAGTCTACTTTAGCTATTTCCATAGTATTTTATCTTATGGAATGCTGTTATGGGGCAGTGCTTCAGATATCAATTCAATATTTATTCTCCAAAAAAGAGCCGTAAGATATATTTATAATCTAAGAGCTCGAGATTCTCTGCGAGATGTTTTCAAAGATGCAGGTATTATTACAGTTGCTTCCCAATTTCTATACTATAATATTCTCTTTGTCCGACAAAATATACATTGTCATAGAAAAAATAGCGACAGTCATACGATAGAAACGAGAAATAAAGATAAGCTTGTTACACCAAGTTTTCGCCTCCAAAAAGTTAATAAATCCTTTATGGGTCTATATAACCCATATGGGGTATGCGGAATTTTATTATATACACGTATACTCGTGTATATAATAAAATTCCGCAGTGTATTCTTAATTTGCCACTTCCAAAATTTAAAATGTCTGTAAAAAAAATTCTAACAAGTAAAGCTTATTATACTGTTCAAGAATATTTAGAGGATAAGCATGTATGGAATTAATGTCTATTGAATGTCAGGCAGGACAGCTGCCAGCTAATGTAATAGTAAAATATACCACTGACTTTGAAAAGAGCAACTGTTGAGTTTCTTGCCGGCTCTTCTCAGCAGAACTGCCTTCCGAACCGGTGGTAGCTTTTTGTTGACATGTACATTCGACGATTCAAAAGTGCTTATAAAGTTTATTTGAATAAAGAATATTTTGAATTTGAATTTGAATTTGAATAAAATAAAAGTCAAAGACAAAAGTTATAGAAATATTACTGACAACAAATCAACAAGCATGAATGCTTAAAAAAGTTTAACAAAGCACTGAAATTTAAATCTATACCCCACTCAAGTCTCAATTACTTGTATAAGAGGTCGTCGTAGCGCAGTGGCGGGTCTGGTCTGCATGCACGATGGATGTGGGTTCGATCGCTACTCCGGGAAATGGTTATGCGCCTCGCAATACAATACCTCGAAAATTGGACAAAAAGTGGGGAAAGGAGTGCCTTAACTTAGGTTTCCTCTCACTACCCTGCTATAACAAAATAATAATAAACATAAACAAACTTATAAACCACTCGTATCAACAGCAGAAGATATAAAAAATCGAACTATCCTTACATCCTGTCATTAATATAAAGGGGTAATTATGTTCAATGAGAACTACAACGGAACACTTATCAGTAAAACCCCTTGTTTCCTTACGAGAGCCATTGTACAAAACTAAAGTTGAGAGCAACCCCCATTAATATTGTATAGGGGTTAAAGGATGATTGACAGTCAATTTTTGAGGGTACAAACTAATTAAATGACATAATGGCTATCGTAGTGCAGTTCTGAACTATGATGAACGAAAGCCACAAATTCGATTCCATTCTTTGCGTTGTTTAGAGTCACATTTAAACAATAGACATATCTATGTAGTTGCAAATAGACATGAATTTAGTAGATTTAAAATAACATCTGGGCTTCCTCAGGGTTCGTACTTGGGTCCCTTATTGTTTAATGTCTTTATTAATGACTGTCCTAATGCTTAAAGTATTCTACACTATTTATGTTCGCTGATAACTTCAAGCTTCTGAAACCCACAAATGGATTGATTGATGGATTGATCTAACATAGTTTTATAATAAAGAATGATACTTATAGCAGAAAAATGCTATTGCATTACATTTTCCAAACATCATGTTAATCAAAAAAAGGTCAATCGTAGGCGACAATTAGTTAGTTAATTAATTCAAAATTAATTTTTAGAAAAACAAATATATGAGAGAAATTAGCTCACCAAATACTTTAAAATAGTAGATAAATCGAAACCCACGTATCACTAGATTAATTAGTTATCTTAAATTACCCCTCACGATGTAGGATGTACATAATATACATAAAGCTTAATAATTCTAACAAATTAATTAAAGTATGCGGGTGAGAAGCGTATCTAATAACATATTGACCTCAGTATTAATGGTACATATAGATATAGATAGGTACATATGTTTTTTGTCACCTGCCCACAAGCTGCTGCTGTTTTGCCAAATTAATCTAAATTCCAAGTTAAATAATGCGACATACATACAATCCACATACCCGCCGTAAATGTAAGTACACATTTTCAACATAAAAAATTTGAATCCATACTTTCTTGATATTATTCATGTATTATCAATTTAATTTATTCCTTAGTAAAGATCCGTCGTTGCGGAATGAGACAGTATCTGACATCGTAAGTTGTGAAGTCGATACCAACTCGGGGAAATGTATATATAAATAATTTTCATTCAAATATTATTTTTTACTCGATTATCACGCAGTGGGAGAGAAGTCGCGGCCACCATATACCACCATTCAACATGCATTGTCTCAAAAAAAGAGTGTCTTAACTCTAAGTTCTTCTTCCTTCCTACCTATTTACCTTACTTACCTTTTACTTTATGCGGGAAATAATATTTGCAATTAAATACTTTTTCAAATACTTTTCCAATGAACATTAAGAATCAAATAAGTAAATATAGATTGAGTTATTTTAAACCAAAAATGTATATTATATCACTTAACGTAACTTTTTACTTGAGACGTAAAAACTTTTAAAAACAATAATCTTAGTGTGTAGAGTAAAAGTTTAAGACCTTGTAAATGTCAGCGTGATGGATCTTCAGCATGTCTCGCTTTACGTCAACCACATGTTCATTTGTAAAATTTTTAGTGTAATTTTATTATTTCTTTATTATTTAAGGCCAGTCGTGACGTAAGAGTGCAAGCCTGTGGCTGTAAGCGTGACAGGTTGTGGGTTTGATTTCGATTCCCACTCGAGGCGTTAAGTTCTGCCCCGGAACACGCAATGCTTCCAGAATTCGGCAGAAAGTGGGAAACGGAAGTGTCTTAATAATTCTTTGAGTAACATAATGTATGAAAAGTCAATAATGCTGGTAGGCTTGCTTGCTTATAGACTTAGAGCGACAGCGCCGCGTTGAGTTCCGCCGCTTAACTCCAATATCTTAATAAAAAATAATTATATGGAAATATAAGCATAAGACCGTCAATTTTATTTGTTTTTTTCTTCATATATATTTTGGTTAAATCCAAAAACTCTTATTTATCTAAGCAAATTAATAATCTAATTATGTCACACACTCAAAATTTCTCAAGACTAACCAAAACTTACCAAGCTTTACGTATTATCCACAAATTTACACTAACAATAGCCACCCTACACCCAACGCCGTAATATCGGGAGGGTGCTATTATTTAAAACTCTCTAAATACGTGTATGAAATTAGTCGCCCGTCAATCTGTTCGCATTATTTTAGTACATCATAAATTATATTGTGACAAGGTAGAACATGGAACGAGTGGAAGGAAAATGGCGTGGCGGGTGATATTGGTAAGTAAACAAGTTTTGAAGTTGTGGGGCGTATAGGACAGCGTCTAACTGTAAACGTGAAGGCTGTGGGTTCGATTCCCACTGGGGAAATTCCAGGTCCCAGTTCTTTTTATTTAGGGTTTCGTGTTCAAAGGGTAACATAGGGGTTCTTTTTATTACTGAGGCTCCGCTGTCTATAGGTCTGTCATTAGGCTTTATCTCACGAACAATAATAGTTAGACAGTTGAAATTTTCACAGATGATGTATTTCTGTTGCCGCTATAGCAATAAATACTAAAAAATATATAGATAATGTACGGAACCCTTCGTGCGCGAGTCCTATTCACACTTGGCCGGATTTTTAACTATCTTGAAAGTGTCATAAAGAATCATAAAGTGTAATAAAATTTATGTAGGTTGTTATAATACGAGGAAATTAAAAAAGCTTTTAGTTCAACTAAGCTTTTTTTAGTTTTTGTTTATGTTTCTTTTAAAGTTAATTAACAATCTTATAATAAAGATAATTTCTCTATCTACTTTGAAATATGCAAGTAAATCTTGAAAATAAAAAAATAAATATTTTTTTTCTTCACGTTACATCCCGTTCACAACAGGGTAGGCTGACGGAACCTATTGTCAAGATACCTATTATTTTCCGTATTTTCCGTCCATTGTTCTGGACATTGTATTAGTTTCAAAACTCAACATCCCTTTAGTCTCATCAGTGCAGGTAAATGTAAATAATTAATAGCCCCAAGTAGGAACCGAACTCTCAACCATCGCTTTTACAGTCAGACGCTACCACTGTGCTACAACAGCCTCAGTAAATAAAATTAATAATTTTCTCGTTACAAACCCTCATTAAGCTATCCCTAACCCTATTAAGTAATTTTTCAATGAACATTAGAAGGTAAACATATTAGATACGAACAAACAGTAATTTATAAATGAGTTATTTAATGAGTAGCGGATACTCATAGCTACCGGTATTCCCACACTATTTTTCCCAAACATTGTACTCCTAACTAACATATAAATTAGTTTATTTATCGGTAATTTTGTGTCGGCTTTTGTAATGTTTGTACAGATCTATTTATTTTTTCAGCTTTCCACTGTATCCCGCATGCGGCAAGGTATGTGGAGGTAACCTAGTGTTAGGACACTCCACTCCCTTCTTCCGCCGCATTTTGAAGGCACTGTGTGTTGAGTGGCGGAACTCACGGAACGCGTTTTGCCTCGATATCAGAGCAAAGAAATGAAAATATAAATTTAAATAAATATTTAATTTCCTCGAGTGGGGATCGAACCCACATATTATAATCACACTTTGCAAGCCTACGCCACAATTGCATTGGACCCCTACAATTGATATAAAATAAATAACTAAACAAATTTTGATATACCCATACTTAAAAACAAAACATATCTAAAGACAATCTATCGAAATGATATTCGTTAACTGCGCGTTCGTTCTTTTAATTATTTCCGTAAATATGAAATTTAATTATCGCACAAATATAAAATTGCTTCCTATTGTGTTATTGAAAGTTGGCGTGCGAAGGAAACACTTCACCCTGTGAGGTCGTTTCGTTGTAGAAAAAAATTCACTAGGGGTTAAATGAAACACGATTGGTTTAAATAGATTTTTGTAATTAATTTTTGTTATCGTAGAAACAAAATTAAAACTTAGTTGATGAATTTATGATCTAGGCGGCTAGTCCCTTTATCGAGAGAGCTATATGACATCACGTTAGTTGAAATTTAACCATGCGGGCGAAACCGCTACCAAAAGCTAGTCTTAAATATAAATTAAGAGTTGGCTTAAACAAATTTAAACCTACATTTTACACGCGGCCGTCCCAATTTCTACAACTAGGCCACACCCTGCCACATGGTAACTCCATGCCAGTATTCAAACAAAGACTCCGCCAAGACCGCCTCGCCATGTGACACACACATACACTAAGAAAAAATTAAAAATACCCGACTGACCCGCCCCATGTGGCATCTTAAAGGGATTTTAGCACATGTGAATAAATACATCAAGTTATGTGAAACCCTTAGCTTTTTTAAGTGCTATTGTTCTTTTTTAATGACCATTTGGACAAGACGTTAGGGGAGACCGCGTGAATATAGTCTCAATGAAATATAAGTGTCGTTGATATTTGACTGGGTGAATGTGATTGTTGTAGGTTCAAAACCAGTTCTTTTCAGTGTGCCGCAATTAAATGTTTTTTTATGCCTCGTTCTTTATTCCTAGTGGAGAAGCCAAAGAGAACGGAGTGCCAAACTTTACGATAATGTTAAATGTTTGTTTTTGTCAGCTACACGCTACATCCCTAGCCTAGTGTTAAAACTCTCCACTCCCAACCTTGCGTCGTATTCTGGGGGCAAATATGTAATTTCTTCGAGTGCGAATCGAACCCAAAACATGCCGCGTTTACAGTTACACTTTTGTAAAAGTAAGTGAAACAGAAAACATTTTAGTAATCAATGAAATTTTATAAGTATAATCCATTCAAGTATAACAATAGTATAGCATTATTATATAATACACGTATAAATTATGAAAAAGTCGTGTCCACGCGCACGCATTTACTGGGGAATGTTGGACTTCGGGTTGACCTCTTTGGTTAATAAGTTTTATTGTCTTATAATAATTGTGGACGCGGTCACGTCGCGTGTATACGTGATTGGTTCTTTTAATTTTTTATATAAGAGATATAGGAAATTTCTAATTCATATAACACGATAACAAATCTTCAATAGAATCCTATTGAGTGACACTAGCGAGAATTATGGCTTCAAATTCGTGGCTTCAAATCATAGTCTTAACACTGGCTTCTCCCTGTCTTCCTTACTGTATGCGGGATAAAGCGTGAAACTAAATAAATTTTAATATACCCACAGCCGTCTCTTATACAAAAACATCCTAAATAATTGTTCGATAATGAAATCCACATGAACTATAATCACCCTAGTCCACAATGCCCCATTTAGAGGTCATTTTGTATGTGAAAGTTTAAAACCCGGTGCCCGGTAGCCCATCCGTCCGCATCTAAACACACATTAGGCTTATCACAAATTACAGTTCCCAAACTGGCTGTCAAACGTAAGTGACAGACGTAATAAATGTGTCATGGAATTTATATGTTTTTTTTTCACGCACCATCAACGTCACATATCCATGATTTAAGAGTGCTCTGCCCTTTCTTTGTTTCATTTTCAAATTAGAAATGGTTGATTTTAAAAATAAAAATCGATGATTGGATTTAAAAGTGAGTAACGAATCGTTGTAACGGGTGATAATGCGTCTGTTTGGAGTTAGTAAAAGTTTATGTGCGTTGCTTTTGTCTACTGCCACTAAAACAAGAGATAAACGTAAATAAGTGCGGGTATTCACATTAATTTGGTGGATACGGTTGTAAGTAGATTTATGCTTGTTTCTGGGGTAAGTTTGTATTCGAATATATTTTATTTAGTACATTGTTTCCTATCTACAGAATAGTCAAAATAGAAAATAATATATATAGTCAAATTCTTAAAACTTCAGAACGTACCCTATCTATTAGAAATTATTGAATACTTCACTGAAACTGTATAGAGGAGTATATTACTGATCGATCTATAAATTTAATAAAACAAAAACTGTAGATGTGGTCAATTACCTTATATATATATTTTTTAAAAAGACTCCTTGTCTTTATTGGAGACAAAAATATAATTAGTGTTAGTTTTGTTTGTCTGTCAGTTGTTTACTTTTCACGACAAACTACTAGATAGATTTTGATGAAACTTTACTTAATTTCTAGTGAAAACAATATATTTAAACCACATCAAATCAGTACTAACAAAAAAATTTCACAAAACCCAACCATGTCATTACTACAAAAACCTCATAATACAAAATGACAGATGTTATATACTTTTACTGAACACCGTACCCTCGCTGCCTCCATGTAGCATAGCACCAATTACAACGCTGACAATATGGCTAGAAGCATTAGGGGGCTTAATTTTACTAATTCATTTGACAGACGCGTCGTTAGAATAAACCACACCTACAGTTAGAGCCACCACACCTATTCTTTAGGAGTTTAGAACTAGGTATTTTTATATAAATTTTAGTTAATTTATTGTGGTTTTAGGTTCGAATTCTAGTTGAGAAATGTTTATAACTAAGTTTGATATATTTACTCGTATGTTATTCGCTTCTGTCAGCCTAGACTTCGAACACTAATGGCAAAATTAGAAAATACTGACATTTTTTTTTCTTCACGTTGAATACCATACATACCTAGCAGGGTCTCTGGAGGCCTCAGGGGCATGTATGAAGAGTTTATTGACAGTGAACGAGGCGAAGAAAGAGGTGTGCATGCAGAGACCACAAGAGATAAATCATGACGCTAAATAGAAAATAAACCATAAATGTATAATATATACTTAAGTTATTAACTTAGGTCAAACAAAAGACAATCTCATATTATCAATAACAATACATTCAATAACCTAAAGTATGCAACATCCGGTAACAGAGTGCTATTATCAATTTATCAACGCCCGTACACGCAATTAAGACATTCCAGTCCCTTCCATACCCCGAGTGTAAATGTTTCAACGGAAACAGAATTTTTAATACTTTTCCAATAACCTCATTTGTATTCGAAATAATGAATGATTTTCTTAAAAACATTTTTTCAATGAAACTTATTTTACTTAACTGCGAATACGTATAGAGATAGTATCGTGGCCCAGTGGGACAGCATCTTACTGTATACGCCACGGTTATGGATTCGATTCCCACTCGGGTTAATGAATTATTGTCATTTCCTGCCTCTAGTAAGAAAAAATGTTGTGTTGAGAAATTAGTTCTTAACTTAGAGAAAATAGTAAAAGATTTTTAAAAAAATCTGTTGTCTCTACATGTGCCGTACATAAAATTCCAAACATATGTATAAATAGAGTCAAATACGTACAATATTCAATATAAAAATGAATATACTATATATTATATAACATTTTATGTAAGAACTACAATACAATGGAAGGGTCAGCTGTGTTTAGTTACAAAAAAAAACGACAGATGTGCCATATTGTTAACAATACAAAATGTGAGGGAATGGTTGACTTGCAACATTGCTAAATTGACATTAAATAAATTATTATTCGACCATTGAATTCCTTTATTAAGTTTGATAACGACTTTTGGATACATTTTACATGTGTTTATAGCTGTATGTCGTAAGTTACATTATATAATATCATCATCATCATTCATCGCCCGCAACTTCGTTTGATTCAGTTCAGCTGTTTACAAGTGCGAAGAAATGAAAAAAAAAATATTTACTCATAGTGGGAATTGAATCCACAACCATAGCATTTACAGTCATTTTCCTCAATTCCTCAATTTCATATTCTCCAGATAAAACCAGATTCAGCATTTTTTTTTTCGTTTTATATTCAAACGACCACAAGACCACAGACTTCAATATAACACACGTCACTCGCGTCAACAAGGAAATTAGTGAAGGTATTTTATCGCTACCTAATCTGTGGTCCAATTAGGGGTATTTATAGGGCAGGGCCGGGCCAGGCCGGGGTGGTCCCGCAACACTGGGGTCTGGAGTCTGAACTATTATTTGTTGTCCGACCTACGTCAATTAAAATATGTCAGTTAATGCGTTTTGTCGCGTTCGTTTTGGCTTGTTGATGTCGGTGATTTAGATACTTACTGGGTTACTTATACTTTGCAACTGTTTTTTTCGTCCAATTTTCGGTAAATAAGTGAATGTCTTTTTAAATCTTACATATTTATTAAATTGCTTGACTATGTAATTACTGTGGTAACGGATTTTGTATTTTAATCGTTCGCCTGAATGAGAATCGAACCGACGACCGTTTAGTCAGAAGCTACGTCACTTTGCCACGACAACCTCTATCTATAATCATGTAATTGGAAACGATTATAATTTTTTTTTAAAATATAATTTGTTTATTTTTAACATTTAGTTAATAAAAAAACAGCAAACTAACATACTTTTACATAGCAATACTTTTAAAGACAACATCATATCAGATTCTCTCTATTCCTAATACCCTCAATATTTATAAACTTTATCACAGAGTACCATATTCAATGACAGCAACGGAACTACAGAACACCATAACGCCCTCACATTCCAACCGTTACCGTGACCGCTCCATTGTCAAACACATTACTCTTCTTTTTACAATTTTACTTAATAAATTGTATCAATATAGATGTAAAGAATATATTTTTTTTACTTCTTTGGGGAAAAGAGCCTTTCCTTCCACTCTCTGGCAAAGCTTACTTAAAGTTCCGCCATTCAACTGGCAGTACCACCAGAAATCGACGGAAAGTGGGGAACGAAAGTGTCTCAATGGTAACGGAGTGTCTTAACACTAAGTTCCTATGCCACTCCTACCTATCCTGTTATGTGCGGGATACAGCGTGGAGTTAAAAAAATAAATAGTCATTAACCCTAGCTTCTAAAATAAACAATGTATTCTATTTTCAATTTAAACGTAAACAATATATCAGAAAAACATAATCTGAGTCATTAACAAATTATATAATATTTTAATACTAAAGAAATGTACAAGAAATATGTAAAACTATCATTCTCACAAACTACAACAAAAGGCGACCACTTAGCTAATTAGGGAGTTGAAATTGTAAATTGTGAGAAAACTACAATAACAAGCACTTAATGCTAATAAGGCCCCTTTTCGAACCTGTCTTGATTTGACGATTCAAGTTCAATTGAAGGCTACAATTATATTTTCATAATAATTTTTTCCTTACCTAGTTAAATTTACAGCTACGAATTCTGGAGGCATTGTGTGTTGAGTATCAGAACTCAACGCCGCGCTTTGCCTCGACACCAGAGCGAAAAAATGAAAATATAAATGTAAATAAATATTTCATTTCCTCGAGTGGGGATTGAACCCATAACCTTCGCGTTACAGTCACACAGTTTTTAGCTACTCTGTAATGTGTATTTATATGTATATCGGTATAATTCGCAGCGAACAATTTATTTTCATTTCCTCTGTAACAAAACAAACGCGGCGTTGAGTTCCACCCACGCCACCACTCAACATGCTAAGTCTCGAGACTTCTAATCTAAAAGTGGGGAACAGGGTGTCTTAACACTTAAGTTCCCTATCCCTCTTATGTGTGAAGCTAAAAAATATTTCTTATAAACAAAGAAAATCTCCATTTTTATTTCTAGTATCTATCAACCGAAGGTTCCGTCATCAACAACCGGTAAGAATAAAATTGTCCGTTACCAGAACAGGTTGGAGACAGCTAACCGTCACACCCATTATGTGATTTAAAAATTAATAGTAACTTTAAAACCATAATGGCCCAGTTGGGACTTGTCTATCATAAAATGATAGATGTGCCTTCAAAATCAATTTAAAGGAATCAAAGGTCGTGAGATAGTGGGATCCTTTATTTCCCGTCTCTTATAAAAGCGTGGCGTTGAGTTACGCCAGCGGTATGAGCGGTCAAATTTTCATTCCAAGAATTTAGTGAAAAATGAAAAGAGTAACATTGGGATTGGAGTTTTTAACACTAAGTTCCCAGGTTCCCAAGTGTTTTGACATTAAGTTTTCTATGCCCAACTTGTTGCTAAAAGCATCTGAATATGTCTCTGCTAAATATTTCTAAGCTCTACCTATCTTTTTCACTTCTTGTAGTGTCTCCTAAACAGAATGTAGAAAAATTATAATAATTTACTCATCTTGATGACATAAAGAAACAGACAAAATAAAAGTCTTGAAATAGATAAATAACCTTAGTGTGCGAATAACTTTTTTAAAATTAATAAAACCACTAATTGAATTGTTTTATAATAACGATAATAAAACAATTTAGATAATTAATTGAATAATAGGTCGCGGCTATAGTTATTAAATTTGGCATTGCAAAAATATTTAAAAAGGTTTTCGTTATTAGCTCTGCTTTTGTGTATATGTGTATTTAGAATTTGATCATTTAACATTCTGCATACCGCAGGTTCGGTGGGATACTGGGAGGAGGCTGTCGTGGCGCAGAGGCACAAGTTCTGCAAACGGCTGTGGGTTGATTCCCACTGGAGAAAGGAAATATTGAATATTTTCAATTCTCTGGTGGCAAAGAGCGACGTTGAGTTCCACCTGGCTCCAGAATTCGGCGGAAAGTGAGGAACGGACGTGTCTTATAACTAAGTTACCAGATTCCCTCTGCCTATCATCCTAGGTGCAGGATACATCGTGAAGGTAAAAAAATACACTTAAAGGCTAGCAAAATTAATAATAGACATACATATTATATTTACGACAATATAATTGATAAATGACTTATTTAACAGGTATACCAATACAAATTCTAACGTATTTATAAAAAAAAAATTTGAATAACAAGGTCGTCTCAACGGTTCAATAGCAGTATCAAAACAAGGCCTACGATTACTCATAGAGACGTTACCTTTTTATATATACATATATTGATAAATTCAGAACACCTTCCCTACCTATACTATAAAACATTTTTTGTGACTCAATAACTTGAATAACGGAACTACAATTTAAGTTTCGCCTCTCAACACTGAATGTCTATAAAATTGGGTGGTGCGTGGGAACGGAGTGTCTTAAATAATCATGCTGTATCCCGCATATAGGAGGGTAGGCACAATAAACCTAGTGCTTAAACACTCTGCTCTTTGCCCAATTTTCGAGATAAAGCGTATTGAATGGAAGCTCAACGTCGGGCTTCATTAGTAGACTGAGGAAAATAATTCATTTAGTCGAGTGTGAATCGAACCCACAACCTTCGCGTTTACAGTCACACCTAGTGCGGCAACGCTACATTTTATCTGTCCATTTACTATTATTCTTTATGTCGGTACCTATTTAATTTCTAAATTTATTAATAAAACGATTCCCATACAGACTATCTTAAAGTCACGCAGGTCGCTGGTAAAAAGAATTTCAACTTGTCATAGCGGTGTCTTTATGAGTCATACATACTTACATACATACGTCGAAGTCCGATGAGAGTGCAAACAAAACGAGATTCTAATATTACATCTATCTTTTGTCTGTAGCTATCTTTTGTCATCTATTTGTATATATCTATATATGGAACTCTTTCATTCCTGAATTCCGTTGACTGTCTTCCGTTGACAAAACAGACGAAATTACTTAGGGACCGTAACGGAGTACTAGAGGATTTTTTGTTATTTCTTTGGAAACGAGAAAGGACATGCTATTATATTAGTTAAATATTATACTTTTATCATATTAGTATACAAATTATTTCAATTTCATTAAGAAAAAATGTACAAAAAGAGAAAACAAATGGAAATATAAATGACTAGTCACTTTATGGCAGTTCTGTTTGTCATGATCGTCATACAAAAATGAAGAAAACGGTCTCTTGGGTTTGATAAAAATTCGTTTAGGTGAAAGTATAATAGAGAGAGAATGACGACAATATAACATTAAGGGTTCGCATACCCAATTACACAGTTGAGAGTCTTTTATATTTTTATTATAAGTAATAGTGACAACAATATTCGTATATATTAATAACTTTATGTTATTCATTTCGATTTAAATAAATAATATTAAATTATTGTAATCATATTAAAAAAAAAATATTCTCCGGTACTATATGCGGAATAAGCTAAAAACATCCTTCAAAGAATACCTAATTTTTCAAAACACAGACAACACATACTACGGACAAATCCAAATATATCGCTTAGCTTGTTAACAAGTTTCTAAGTAATTTATATAATTAAACAATCATACACCCTAAAGTTTGTTTGTTTGTCATCAAATTCCCTCAAAGGAGCGCCTTCAATATCAATGTTGATTGTGTACACAATAAATTATGTCGAAAATGAATAAATTTTTATAACTCGGTCAATATGCTTTGTGAACGTGAGAAATGATAAACGATATGTGACACCTCTAAAGTGCAGTGGAATTTGTAGATAATATTAAAGACAATTGTTAATGCGGCGGGTGTGGGTTCGATCATTTATTGAAAGTCTATAATTTTGTTGTGTTACCTTTCGCACGCTCAGTGTCGTACACATTTCCCAGTTATTTCCTATAGGTATAGCATGAAGCTATTTAATTTATTTTCAGCTTCTCGCTGTATCTTGCAAAAAGCGGGGTAGCAAAAGGACCTAGTGGTAAGACACTCCGTTCCCCATTTTATTTAATTACTTAAAATATATTCTTCAAATTGTACCCCATAACGTCACTCGTGTAAATCTTTACTGTACCTACTTTGAAGGAAAGACTATCAGTTTGCCTAATTTTTATATGTATTATGTTTTTTTAACTTTTTAACTGTTAAGTGTTAACATAATGAAGCATAAAAAGATTCTATCTGTCCACACCCATTTAAATATTTACGATCTCACCAAACAAAATAGCTTTTTCAACGTCGCCAATTCCTTTATACTTTGACTGGACGTTATTCAATAAGATAGTTTATCTTTTCGGCAAAATTTTTATCAAAATCGGTTTAATTTACACTTTAGTTGTATGTTCTTAAGAGCTATGAGATTCCTTGAGACGCTACGCGGGTGGTGTAACAATTAACCTGTAAATCGTAGTTTGACACCTTGTTTATCACTAAGAAACTGATAAGCTGAATTAAGCCCTCTTACGATAATACTAAAGTTTAATTTTCTGTAATATATTGTATTATGAAGTAATTTACAATTTTTATGCAAATACAAATCTTAACGTAATAATAATAAAGTGAAATTTCTTTTGCTAGATTACTTTCTATTAAAGCGGGTGCAAGTAGCAAGATTCCTTTGAAAAAAATCTAAAGATTCCGACAAAACGTACGTTAGATGGGGGTCCTGCTGGAGGTCTGGTTCTTCGTAATGAAACCGTTGGGCGGCGTCGGCGTCGTGTAAACAAATAGAAGCAACAAGAGATACTATAAATTAGGTGCCGCCTATAGTCTTCTTATATCTTCGTGTGAATTTATTATACCACTTTGGTAAAGTTTGTATGAGTCATCGCGGTGACACTTTCTTTGAAAAGCTTATGGGGCATGAATATTGAGTTCATAGTGATCAATTATGGGAATTATACTACAGATATTTCTGTAGCGTAAGTAATCTAGATATTCATCTTATTTCCAAAAAAAAGAACAATTAGCGAAAGAAAAGGATCAATAGATTCCTTTTGCGTACTTTGCATAATGGACGCGAGTTCCGCCACTCAATACATAATGCCTCGAGTATTTAGCGGAAAGTAGGATTCAAACGTGTATTAATCATCACGATGGGTTCCCAGATTTCCCATGCCTACCCTGTTATATACGGGAATCAAAAAAACCATCAGTCGCGTCAAAGTAACGGCAACTTCGTTCGCTAACTTAGCTCTACCTTCTAATTATCCCATAAACAAAAAAAACTGAAGTAAAAAAAACACAACAATACAAATTTTCATTTAAAAAAATCAAACTTGTAATCACCTTTTACCATTAACATTTTCAATGAAGCGTGTCGTTAGTTGTCACAGTAAAATTGGCTTCTGCAAACAATGGTACAAAGAGAATCGTTTTGGGTTTATATATTTTTATTAGAAGGTGCCCACCTTCTGATCAGTTATTTATAGCCAGGGCTTAGATGTAAATCTTTTATTTTTGTGATTCTTTTCCTATTTGAAAACTGGCTTTTATGTTGACTGCGTTAAAGTGGATATCTTAGATAGGAGAAAAATTTTACATATTTTGCTTGACAAACACAGTAGAAATCAATATATTAAAAAAATACATGATGTCCTCTTTTTCTGTTTTTTTAGTTTTTTTAGCTTCACGCTTTATCTCGCAAATAGCAGGGTAGATAGAGGACACCTGGGAACCTAACTTTTTCGTTAACGTTTCGTTTTCGTTTCGTTTCGTTAACGTTTTCGTTTAGTTTTAGTTAAGACACTACCGTTCCCCCACAACTCGGGAAGAATTGTGTTGAGTGGCGGAACTTAACGCCGCGCCGCGCCGCTTTGCTTTATTACCAATGCGACAAATAAAAAATGGGAATTGTGCCAATGCGCCTCGTCCGACGAGGCCCGAGCCTCTAAACACTATTGTAAAAGTACTATAAAATTTAATGCTGTTCATAATTATTACTAAATTACTAAAATAAAAAATTCTATATTTTGTATAATATAATATACAGGAACTGGATAAACGAAATTTTTTAATCTATCCATACAAACAAAATCAAAACTTCAACTGAATTTAAACCTACAACTACCGTGTCTATATACTTCGCCATGCCACAGGGTACCCTATTTAGCTATTCATAAAGTATTATTACAACAATTGGGTATACAATATGCTTTTATCACCTTTCCTTCTATCGCTACCTCGACCGTGACGTATTTATTTCGTCACACCTTTGTAGCTGTTTGTCAGCAAACAAGCATTGTAAATTGAAGCTCGGATCGAAGGGTGCGTTTTACTGAAACTATAATTTAGGGGTGGCCTATTGACTATTAGTTTAAAGAATATAACGATTTAGGGAATAAAAACTAAAATAAGAACTTTTTAGTTTACCAATTTATGGTTTTTGATGTAATACCTAAGTCATTCAGTCGTTTACGAGAAATTATTTTGATAAAATTTATCTTGCTTCTTAGTATAGACTTTGGGTTCTACTAATTATGTTGTTAAGAAGATATTTTATTTAATGAACAATCGTGATATCAATAAAATCGTTAATTCATAAGAACTTATTAATATCACAATAGAGAGACAAAAGGCACTACCTCGATCACTAAAATCTCTCTTAAAGAGACCCACAATACATAAAAAAAAAGAAAAAAAATCTATACAAATGTTCTTAAATGACAAAGAATTTTACGGTAGGTGGGTACAGAAGTTGTCCACCTTCGAACAAAAGATTTCAACGGTCACTGCAGTCGCATGCGCGGGCGCAGCACCTGCGCTATCTTTCAAGTACTAACCACTTGTCCAATGTATTATTTACGATAAGCGTTGCGTTTATTTTGTATTGTTTTCTCGATTTTGGTATAACTATATTTTTATTGTTATTTATTATTATATTTATTTTATTGATGAATAGTGAAAGGGCTCTATAACTTCACAATATTTTAATTCTAAATAATTTAAAATACCTACAAACATAACATAATTAAAAATAATAATTAACTAGAATTTATATGGATCAAAAAGACAAACTTTTATAATTTATACCGACTAATATTGCTTTATTTGATCAAACCTAGTATTAACAAAATTTAAAATTTATTATGTTGATACGTGTTTACTTATACGTATAGGTACTTTCCTAATGAGTTAAATATCAGCATTTGGTTTTGGTCAGCTATCGAAATAGCAAAAGTATATAAAGGGATATAGTGTAGCTTAAGCATTAAATTTAAAAGTTAAGCTATATTACTAACACTCATATGAGAATGCAAAGTTTCTCGAAAATTGGACGAAATATGGAAAAGAAAGTGTCTTAACATTCAGTTCACTCTTTTCCTAACCTCCTCTATGCGGGAAACAACGTGAAGCAGAAAAAAAAACATAATTTTCTACTGTAACACAACGTTCTTTCTTATATAAATAGAAGAAAAAAATACCGTAGTTATCACCACGTACCTTACTCAATCAATTAGCCATAGTCTTGTCATTTAAGAATTAAACGTAAAAAGCCCATCGCTCGGTTTCGGCAAACTTTTGTTTACTTTAAAGTTACTTTAAAGACTCGCGTGTTATCGGTTCTCTACTTTTTTTGTTACGTTCCCAGCACTTCACTGCACCTCAATTGTTTAGACACTACCGTTACTGGCGATAAATATTTTTCCTTTTCTAGTTATTGTATGGTGACAGAGTGAATAAATGTCGGTTTTTGTTAGTTAGTTGTAGCTCGTTTGTGTAAGATATCATTTTTTTAACATTGCATCGGTTAAGTATTCACTTATTAGTTTTAATATTTTCATTTCTTCGCTGTGGCACCAAGGCAAAAGTCAATCAATACGTAATGCCTCGAAAAATTCTTCTCCTTCTGCCTACCCTGCTATATGCGTGATACAACGTGCAATTGATGGGGTAAATTGAACATCTAAAGTTAACAGACTCCGGATTTTCGTTGTTTTTAGTGGTAGTAGTCAGTGGGCTTGATCTTGTCACCAGATCGAACCCATAGAGCTATTCATACTCACACGTTTAGAATCTGCGCCACGATGGTCCAATTAATTGTATCGTTTTAAATAATTAACTAAATGCCCCCTTTCCAATATTAAATCAATTTTATATTCGCCAAATATATCCCTTAATATAATTGGACATATCGCAGTCCACAAAATGCGGAAGGAATGCGGAGGATCCCTCTGCCTAGTTACGCGAAAAAAAAGCGTGAAGCTGTAAAAAAGGGCTAATATATGTCGCTATAATATGTCGAAAATAATTAATGTAATAAAATCTAAATTACGAAGCAAACACTAAACCAATTTTAGTGATAAAATATAAAAATATCTAAATGTCAATTGTAAAGACCGTAGCCGGTGTGCTCGCAAGGTCGTACGTTCGCCTCACGACGACTGCACGCTATTTAGAAGCCTAGAAGGTAGAAGAACTAAATATAATAATCAATATATGTATTACATACATCTAATTAGTAAGTGAGGAAAGGAAGTATCTTAAAACTAGGTTCCCAGGTTCCCTGTCTACACTGCTATGTACGGTACACGTTATGGACTCGTTTTCGTTTTTTTTGATAATTTTAATTTTATCGTCTGAACGTGCTTTTCTTTATTAAAGTCTAATTTACACTAATAAATATTTTATAACTTACTATTTTTGAAAATTAGTGTACTGCGATAATCACTTCTTTTAATGGGAACGGAGTGTCCTAACACTGGATTCCCAAGTTTCCTCTACCTAAAAAAATTACACATAGACAATGTACAGAGAACTAAAAGTGAAATTCTCGAAACTCCCATGAGACCGGTTACAACTGTAATTTCCATTTTTAACCTTAGCAACATATAAAATGTTAAAACCGTGTTTTTTGTTAACCTTAATAATTTCTCTACATTCTCCACATTCAGCAACTGCCAAGAGGCAGGTGGAGGCAGCAAACGGTAACTCGATACATTAAAACAAGTATGTATTTAATGTACCTACTCGTCAGAGCCACTTTCGACAAGTTGTAACATGTCCGCGGTCCGACCTTGCCGCGTCCTAGTCTATCTCGAGACTTATGAATGAATTTGCATGTTAGTATTACACTAACGAAGTATTGTTTATATTAAAAGATGAGAAGATAATAATGAAATTTACATCTTAATTTATGTATTAGAAGTATTTACTGAGGCCGCCTTGGTGCAGAGACACAGGCATGTCATTTCAAACGCGACGGTTGTGGATTTGAATTCTACTCGTGGGAATGACTGACCGAATGATTTCTTTGTTGAGTTCCACCATTCAACAGACAATGTTTCCAGAATTCGAAGGGAATTAGGGAAGTGGATGTTGTGTGTCTTTACACTAGGTTCCCAAGTTTCTATGCTATATGCGGGGTATACACATTGCAAGATTTCATTTCATTCATAATTTAAATTATATGTATTTATACAAATTAATACAAATAATAATAAAATTTAGGTGTCGTTTCAAATTCACACAATCTAAATAATTTATTTTCTTTAGAACCGCCACAGTTTTTTGCATTTCGATTAGTTTCACTCGCAAATTGCCGAGATTTTGTTAGATGTTTTCAATACGGTGCGAACTTTCGTTATAAATTGATTCGAAATGCGTAGCTTTCTAATAAAGCCGACACTTGCTAGCGCAACTTGTTAAATGTCTTTGAGATATAATTTTTTGCACAGTATTTGAATAATTTTAGAAGCAAGGTGGGCAAAGGGAACCTAGAGGAAAGTGACTCTGTTCCCCACTTGTCGCTCCATTTTCGAGACATTGCGTGTTGAGAACGGAATGCGGCTTTGTCTTGTTACCAAAGCTGGGAATTGAAAATAATTCAATTTCCCCAATTTCGAATCGAACTTACAACTGTCGCGTTTACAATCATATACTGTGACACGACGGAATTTTCTTATTGAATGAAAAGAAGATAATTAATTACTATTATAATGAGATACATACATATACCTATAAGTATGTGCTTTATCCGTAGTAGCGTGGCAGGGCAGTTTCATACTGTAACTGTGAAGGTTGTGGGCTCGATCTCCGCTTATTTTAATTACCATAGTCTGGTAGACGAAAAGAATTAACACTAACTTTGCTATATGCTGGATAGATCAAGAAACTAAAAACAAAAAAGATCACTACAATTTCAAACACGCAGCATCTGTACACATATTAAAGACTACACCGAAAGCCATCAACAAAATGATTGATTGTATGAATATTTTAATGATTTTTCCATACAAAATGTACCAGGGTCCAGATATAAGCATGCTAAGCACCTTGCGCCAGATGTGCTGGCAGCTGCAATCATTGCCTTCGATCTCACCTTTACAGCCTTTAGCTAACTAAAGTGGTCGCACACTCGTACGCATGTACCTATAGGAATCTGATGAAAACACCTGCCAGTAGCGAATGGAAGTAATTTTGTGATTTGTTAACAATTAGGTATTTAAAGATAATATTAAAATTTAGATAGGAGTTATAGTCACGATATTATAATAATATTGGTTATTGAATGACCCTTAGAATTTCACTTATTAAATCTCACTCTGATAGCGAGGGAAAAGTACCAGGGGGAAGGCTTCCAGGTTCCTTCAGCCTACCTGTGCAAGGTTTAAAATACAATAATGCTTCCGTGTGGGGATCGAATCTCGTCCATCACGTTCACAGTTATTTAGAGTCCCTAGACCTCACCAGCTTAATAATACATTCTACTATATTTTAACTATACTATAAATCTTGCGGCGTTTAGATCCACCATTCAACAAGTAATACCTCCAGAACTAAACGGAAACTGTCATATTCTGAACGGAATATCTTAACATTAAGTTCTCGGAAAGAGCGTGAAGCTAAAAAAAGGTAAAAGGTAAGCAAGTAAATATTTTCTTGATAAAAAAATGAACGTAAAAAGACTACCTTATAACTAGATTTAGATCGTCCTCTACATGTTCCAAGATTTGGGATACATTCGAGGATAAAACTACAGCACCAACTATTGAAACTCGATATTCTTACCTGGCACCAACATATTAAAAAAGTTGTAATGGTCCCACAAAAATGTAACCATAACAAATTTATAGGCAATTCCAATCGACCTTGAAAAATACTGTAATTTTTATATGAGACTAGCGACCTGCTCGTGGCTGCGCCCACTTTTACTATGAAATTGTAAAGCTTCTCATCTGAATTACTCTCAGGATCTAAATGATATAAGAATGTACCCAAAAAAATATGAACATTTTGAAATTACAATCAGTTTTTGTTAAAGCTTATCAATATGATAGATAAATGCAATAACAATTTTTAAGAAATCATAATTTGTATGGCGCTTTGATAACACTCTTGTAATAACTAACTCTAAAAGCTACAAATTTCTTCAACAACAAGAACCACATATAGAATATTAAGCAACAACAGAAAAAAAAACACCTAAACAAATTGTAAAGTTTCGATCTAAAACCATTTAAAGTCGTCAGTCAGTGGACTAACAAACGGCTTCAACTCAAAATTCATCTGAATTATTCATTAGTGACAGACAATGGTGTAAGAAACATGAGGTCAATCTATGTTACGAAAATCCTGCTTGTGGTTTAAATATATTTCAAATTGGTATTTAAAATTAATGTTTATTACATTTTATATATTTTACGGATAAATAGCGTTAAGACATTCTGTATTTCACTTTCGGGTCACACGGAGAAAAAAATAAGTTATTACTTCTTTATTTATCATGAATAATAACTAGAAATGGAATAAAATAACAGAAAATTTATTTTCTTGCTTACAATTAGTTACTATTATTTAGAATTTGAAAGTTTAATATACTAGTTTATAAACAGCTATACTTTTAGTTTATAAAAACTAACTAAAATCTCATCAACTCAACTAAGTCGTTCCAGTAGTTATTGTGTGACTAATGGCTAAATAAAGACGGTGTCGCAATTATAAAATAGGAGAACGTTTAAAAACGTATTAAAATGCTATAGTTGATACGAGCTTTTGAGTATCTTCAAGGTAAAGAGTTCAACGCAAGCAAGAGGCAAGAGTTCAGAGCCAGTGTGTCGTATATAGTAACTTACGAAGTATATCTTTTTTTTTCTGCCTCACGCTGTACCCCGCACGCGGCATCGTATTCAGAGGGAAATTAGTGTTAAGACACTCTGTTCCCCAATTGCCCCTGAATTCTGGATGCAATCCGTTCTACGTTTTACCGTAGTAGAGCGGAGACATAAACATTGTTTAAATAATAATAATTCCCCCCAGTTCGGTTCGAACCCACAACCATAACATTTGCAGTTAAACGCTACCCCACTGCGCCACAAGAGCCTCTATTATATGAATTTCCAAAATAGAGCTCGACAAAATGACTTATGAGCTATGACCAACTCATTTTAATAGTAACCATAACTTCTTTTGTATTTCCCAACGGTCAAAAGTACATTAAGTTACAACAATTTAAAAATGACTCCCATAAAGACCATATTATTATGAGGTACCATCAAAAACGGCTGTAGAGATGAATAAATAGAGTTGGAGCACTTATAACCTCCATATTTATAACGTGGATTAATGATGTGTTATAAATCAGACATATTCAAACAAAACGTTTCGAATTGTATATGGGGGAATCTATCACATTGTCACATAATGTTTCATAGGTAGAGTAGGTGCACCATACATTCAACTCGTAGATGAGTCTCAGTAAGTCATTTTAGACGTGTCTTTAATTTTTATCGATTTGTCTTTATCGTTGTTATATACACATGTTCGTATTAAATATATTTTTAGCTTCACGTTGTATTCCGTATCCGTTCACATTAAGACATTTCCGTTCTCCACTTTCCGCCGAATTCTGTAGACATTGCATGTTGAGGGGCTGAGTTCAACGCCACGCTTGTCCTCCTCATTAGAATGAGAAAATTTAAAATGTTAAATATTTCATTTAACGAATGGGAATCGAATCCACAACCAAAGTGTTTAAAGTGGCAAGCTTGTGCTATTCAATTGTATATAATATATATAAAAAAATAAAAAAGCTATAATCTTTACAAAGTTTATTAAATAAAGATCATAGCTAAAGCGATGGTTTTCTAAGTACCAAGTCTAAGCACTTAAAATTATAGATCAAATATAATAAAAATAATTCTGGTAATATAACCGGTAATATACCTTTTTAATATTTTAAAAATAGGCATTCTTTTTGGAGGATTGTTTTTATTATTTTAAAAATAGACAAAGGGAATCTAGTGTTAAGATATTCCGTTCTCTTTTTTATTACGTTTTATATAATAATAGAAAAAGAAAATAAAAACACATGGTCACCATACTCTAGTTATCTGAAGTAATCATAATCTATCACGTGGACTATTTATTGGACGCTCTAAACGCTATGGCTTCTTGACGCCTCAAATTTGACTTGTCACTTTAGGGTTAGTTCAAAAATATTTTTAAATGTATGAAAAATAATATTATTTATAAGTTTTGAGAACTCAGCAAAGTGGTATTCGTGGTAATGTAAACGCTACAGATTGTGGGTTCGATCCCCATTCGTGGAAATATAATATTTAATATTTTCATTTGTTCGCCATGGTGTCGAGACAAAGCGCAGTTTTGAGTTCCGCTACTCAGCACGTAGTGCCACTAGAATTCGGCGAAAAATGCGGAGCGGAGTGTCTTAATACTAGGCTGCCTCTGCCTACCCTAAAGAACGCGAAGCTAAAAAAAAATAAAATAAAAAGTTCTATTTAAATCGAAGAAGAAACACCCAAGTGACTTTCTTCATACAAAAGAGTCAAACGCGTGACCTATGGCTGTTGGTATGATTCAGTAAGCATACATCGGGAACGCGTTCAACTAAGCTGACATTGGTATGCAATGAAAGGGCTTTGTTTAGATATAGATGATACATTCTTGTGTGTAAAAATACTTTTAAATTATGCCTTTATATAATGTGAAAACAACTCCCGAAAAGCGGAGAAGTCATAAGGAATAAGTGTTAAGACACTGAGTTTTGTCTTTCCTATTTTCGAGATATTCCGTGTAGAGTGATTTATGTGTTTTTATATAATTGCTAATAGATACAATTTGGAGATTATAATTAACCCTATATTAGGTAAACGTCTAAACTACCTGATGTGTGCGGGATACAGCGTGAAGCTACATTGGGAATTTCTCAACAAAATACTACTAAAATATACTTGTAAAGAACACTATCACTGAAATCCCCACATTTTGACATATCATATGTAATAGATAAGGGGATTATCTTGCACAGCAAACTAAAAGCCAGCGTGAGAAAGAGCGATAACGCCAGTAATGACGTTTCAATTTAGCTGCATCTTTTAATTTATAGAATTAAATAATTTCTTATTAGAGATCATCAAATGTATGTATAACGTGTAGGATCTTTAAACAAAAGGACTATGGAATCCAAGTTATGCCACTTTTTGGCACTTTTGTGACAAATTTAGACTCTAAATGGTTGATAACTTATGTTGATTGTATGATACAATTCTTATTCTGGAATAGAATGTATGTAATATATATTTCCCGTTCGGTCTGCCAGAAGATTAGCACTAGTACCAAGTATTCTGCGCCGAAATTAGTAACGCGTTAAATGACGGAACACAACGCCGCACATTGTCTTACCATATGAACATGAATTCACTTCTAAAACACGCTTAGATACGAGTAGTTCTCACACAACAAAACCCTCAGTTAGATAGTTAAATCATAATCTACATACATATTAATATAATAATGACAGCATATCTCTGATCCCATTTCACTATCAACAAAGAGCTTCTATAAAGATCTTTTATTTTTTTTTAAGTTTTTAATTTCAATAGGGACATGTCAAACGGTCATCGGGGTTCCTCCGCGTCCCCACAATTGTTTACAGCTGTTTTACATTAAAATGGACGGAATAAAAGCTATCCTATAAACCTTTATGAATATCGTCAAATTGGGTCCTTTCAGAGCGGGCCAGTGAACCCGGCGTTTGGATAGATTAATCTTTCATTTTTTAGGGTCATTGCTGACATGTTATATTATATTTTTATTTTCATTTACTAGAATATTAACAACTAAATATTACTATTTATTTAGAATTATTGTTTAAAAAAGTTTTTTTTAATGAAATAAATCTTTATATATAATATACCTAGAGTACTTAATTAGGTAAATTTATTCACATACACTACTCAAAACAAAATAAGGGCCACTGCAATTTTCAAGTATATTTATGTGTTACTGGGACTTAGGTATTAAAAAATGATGAAGTTCATTAGCTTTACCATTTTCTAATGTAATTAACTTAAAATTTTATTAAAATCGATCCAATGAAATTAACTTAGAATTTTTTCAATTAACTATGCAATTTTGACAAAAAATTTACTCCCGCTCATAAAGCTTTCAACAACTTTTAGCATTTCTAAAGCTTTTTTTTTTGTTGTCTTCAGTATCGTGTGTGTCCTCCTCATTTTTGTACACAATCCTGAGGCCTGTAAGGAACACTTTCAATCAGGTTTCGTACAGTTTCTTGATGAATTTGCTCCCAGCTTGATTTGAGCATTTCAATAAGCTGTGGCTCGTTATGTACGGGCCGGTCAGTACTTCGATCGCTTCGTTTGAGTAGATCCCACATGTATTCTATCGGGTTGAGGTCTGGACTGTTGGCAGACTAAGGTAATACCTCAATATCAGCCTCCTCTAGAGCTGTTTTGGTGGCTCGAGCGGTGTGTGCGCGTGCATTGTCGTGCATCAGCTTGAATCTTGCACCAATTCTCTGAGCAAAAGGCACCACATAAGGTCTAATAACCTCTTCAATGTATCGTTGAGCTGTTACAGTGCCTCCGTTTAGGATTATTAGTTCAATTGTATCCGATAGACTGATGCCTCCCCACACCATCACATTGGGACCCCCGAATCTGTCACTTTCTAGGATGCAAGCATCTGAAAATCGCTCACCTTTACGTCTCCAAACACTAATGCGCCTATTATCATTAAAAAATATCACATTACTCTCATCAGTAAACAACACTGTGCTCCAGTCACTTATGTCCCAGGCAAGATATTGCCTTGCATACGCTAATCGGTTTGCACGATAAGCACTTGTTAGTGAAATTCGCAATATTCGTCTTCTGGAGAACTGCTGGTCTTCGTGCAACCATTTTCTAATTGTTTGATCACTAACACGGGCACCTGTGACTTGTCGCAAGCGATTTTGTAAGCAGTGAGCGGTGATAAAACGCTCTCTTCGCGCAGTCAAGAGAACATAGCGGTCTTCTTGCGCGGTGGTGGATTTAATTCTGCCTGATACTCGTCTACTGGATGCCGTTCCCGTCTCTTGAAAACGATTCGAACCATTTTGGACCGCTCTTCGTGAATAGCCGAGCTGTAGAGTTACAGAACGCTGTGAATGTCCTTCTTGAATTAAAGTTACAGCTCTGATTATGGTTGGCAAGTCCAGATCTCGTCGAATACGTGGCATAGTATTCGCAAAAGATCAATTAACACGATAGTTAAACATTATTTGAACTACACACGACTAGTTCCAAACTTTAACTGAATTTAACTATCAACTTAAATAAGGGTAAAATCAAGTGGTTTCAATAAATCTCTAAATCTACCTACTTTTTCAATTTTTTGCCGGCAGTATACTCAAATAGGACTTGTCAACACTTAAGATGAACGTACCGTAAGTATCAACCACTCAAGATTGCATTCATGTGAATAAATTAACCCAAAGTGCAAAAATACGTAGTGGCCCTTATTTTGTTTTGACTAGTGTACTTCTTAAGTTTACTTTAAATAAATACATTCGGCTGCCCATGGGGGAATCATTTATTTTAATTTCTCTGGTAACAAGACTTAGAATACGGAAGAAAGTGGGGAACAAAAATGTTCTCTTGGCCTACACGATGTCTCCAAAATTGGACAAGGAGTGGTAAACAGAGTGTCTTAACACTAAATTCTCTCTGTCTCCTCTACTATATGTGGGAACAGCGATCAACATTCGTGTACAATCACCCTAAAATCCTAAGGGAAATGCTAAAGAATTTATTAACGTCGAAATACGTAATACATGAGATAGCATCTCTTGTTAGATGTGATCTGAATCATTCTATTGAGGTGGACTTAAATATTTATTTATTGTACGCATGTCTTGATGTACGACAGCCTTTGTTTTGTTTCTATACTAATATTATAAAGTAAAAGAGACCGTCGTGGTTCAGTAGATTAGTGATTGACCGTAAACGCGATAATTATGGGTTCGATGCCTTGGTTATTATTTTGTTAGTAAAATTTCTAGAGTGGGCACAAGACTATTCTATAGTCGATGCGGATACTGTCCCATCCATTCCTATAGCCATAAATATACACAATATCTCGAAAGTTGGGCAGTGAGTCGACAGCGTAGTATCTTAACAGTAAGTTCTCTTTCTCTGCTTATATTGCTATGCGAAGAAAAGCGCAAAGGTGCTTCTTTTTTATTGTCATTTCCCCATTTTGTTGAGACAAAGAACGGCGTTGAGCTCCACTAAACACGCAACGATGGCGTTACTCAAAAATTCTATAGAAAATATGAGAAAAAAACTCTATTGTCATTGGTAGTCAATTGATTCACATAAAAGATTTAAGTAACCGTATACGCTCATTGTACCGTTTTCACGCTTGATGTGAGATATCAAGTTCAAATCTCGATTGAATTTATAATAAATTTTAATTTTAAAGGGGTAAATAGGGTAGTTTCTAGTTTAAGATCGAGTTTCTACTTGTCTAGTTAAACATGCATAATCTTATATCACCTCTTTGTTGAATAGTGCAGCTGTTCGTTGTTTGAGTATTAGCTTAAATTTTAAATACGTTATCGTCAGTTTTTTTAGGGTTTCGTAACTAAAAAAAACATAACTTATAGGATCACTTTGTTGTCTGTCTGTCCGTCTGTCAAGACAATTTTTCTCGGGATCGAGTAAGGTATCAAACTGAAATTAATATCAAATGCTCAAGTCTACGACCCCTTATACTACAGAAAAAATTAAGCTTCTAAATCAACTCAATCAAAAGACGCGTTATGCATTGTTTTCAAATGAATGAAATTTGAATAATCAAAACCTATGGGCTACTTCCCGTGTATCTACAGTTGTGAAATTTGGCATGAAGTGAGAACTTAGAATAGGTACCTAGGTAGGTATTTCGCAAAAAAAAAAACAGAAAAAAGACTAGTTCATTTCATATAAAATGAGCGCATACATAAAGTTAAACTAAAAGCAAGTAACATAAACATGTATTTCCTTAGCTTTTACTAAACGGCGAAGTTATCTATATGTGAGCAATTTAGTTCCTGTAGCACCGGTTCTCACGACCTGCGTCTAGTAGGTATTACTTGCTTTGGATGACGTCGCGATACATTCATTGTTGTTTGCATATATTATGGTAGACAAAGGGAACCTAGTGGTAAGATACTCCATTCGCAAGACAGCGCCCAATTTTCAAGACGTCACGAGTAAGTAGCGGCACTCAACGCCGCGCTTTGTCTTGTTACAAGAACGAACAATTTTAAATTATTCACTACCTCCAATGGGAATTGAAGCCACAACCGCCGTACTTACATTCAGACGCTGCATGAAAGCATTGGTAGCCAAATTAAAATAATATGTTTAAATCAGTACAAAATTAAAAATTATTGTAAAAAAATATAATAATAATGTTTACTATATTTGATTTAATTTCTATATTTAATATTTACAAATAACCAAAATCAGGAAATCTCATGTAAAAAAAAAGAACAAAATTATTAAAAAAAAAACAATCTAAGTCCCCTACAAAGTATAGCTTTGCACGTGTGAAAGGGACAGCAACACAACACTATGTAATTAGACAGAGACGGAGCAACGACAACACAACCGGTTAGCATTGCAAGGTCGCGGCGCGGGGTAAATGACACTTTCGCAGTCGTGCCAAAACGTCATATTTCTTTACTATATATTTTATACTTTTTATCAATTTTCTTGGTTTTTTTTAATATTTTAGATAATTTAATTGATTCCGTTCCGTTAAATATGTTGTGGATAATAAAATATAACATAATAATAATAATAATTCTTAAAGGATAAAAATGTGTGGTAATGAAATCATTCAATTTCATCCATAGCACTATGTATCAAAGAATAAAATTTTTTTCAGCTTTACGCTGGATCCCACATTTATCAGAATAGGTAGAAGGAGTATATGGATAGAAGGATATAGGTAAAGACGCTCTCCACATTCTGCCGAACTCTGGAGGCATTACGTGTTGAGTGGAAGTCAACACCGAGCTTTGCCTTGACAGCAGAGCGAAAAAAGAATTGTTAGAATACCTTATTGTTCTTCAATTTCTAAAATATGTTTCACACTTTATCCCGCGGGGCAGCCTTTGTTAATGTTTGTATTGTTAATCCCGTTAAACCCGGACCCTCGCACGAGATTGAGCCCCACTACTTTAAAATTTTCGGTTTTCATAATATTTTTCTATTATTGGTGTAGAAAAACACTTTAAAATATTAAATACTGTAGCATACTTTTTTTAATTTTACTAAAGTGAAGAATAATGGTTAAAGCGACCTTGTAAAAAAGCGTGTTAGATTTGTTTTATGACCGCTGACTGTTGCTAATCCCTTACTTTTTATTTATATTTTTCTGTATATACTATGAGCATAGCAACATATTTTTTTTATATTCACGCTGTATCCATATACAGCGTGAATATAACGCATATAATAGGGTAGATAGAGGGAACCAAATTCTTAGATATTACGTGTTAAGCTATGGAGCTCTATGTCAGACTTTGTCTTCTAACGAGAAAATGAAAATATTAAATAATTTTATCCCGCGTGGGATTCGAACCCACAACGCCGAGTCTCATAAGATAAAATTAAAAATACGCAATTCATTTTTATATTTAACTCTCATTTAGTTTCTGTGTTTGTCACGACATGAGAAAGAAATTCTTTATGAGGTCTATTAGTGTTTTCATATTTGGTGGTTTTTATATTTCACTTCTAAGAATCTTATAGAGATTTTGTCAAGTGAATACGTCATATCTGTAAGTCAACATCATCATACAAATAAAATAGATGCAACACTCTGGCAACACAAAAAAGGGCGTAGATTTCGGCCACTTAACGTGTACTGCCAATATGGAAAATGGGTAACGGAGTGTTTTAACACTAGGTTCCCTTTGCCTACCTCGCTGCGGAATACAGCTTAAATCTAAAAAAAGCGCACATATCCGCAATTCATAGAACATATAAACAATAAACATTTTCTAAGATTCCTATATAACGGTGATGACCTGTTCGTGACTCTATTCATTACATAGTTTCCAATTCCCATGGCCATTTGTGTTTTTCACATAAATATACGATGGTTTTGAACAATTCGCGGCGATACAAAATGTATGGATTCCGCGCACGCGTAAACGATTCACACGAAGCTAGGGCTGTCTGATGCGATCAAAATAGAAAATCTACAATGGGAAAACTATTACAGATTTTGTTCAGCTTCAGAGTAAGGAAAGGGGACCTTGTGTTGAGACACTCTGTTCCCCACGCATAACTTATTCACGAACTTACACAGACATTATGAAAAAATAATTTAAATGGCTATTATTTTCATTTTTTCATTCTGGTAACAAGACATAGCGCTGTGTTGAGTTCTGCCACTCAACATACAATAATTTTTTTAATCTTTTAAAAATTAGGCGGGAAGTGATAGTTGGAGTCTCTTCACGCTAAAATCTCCCTACCTGCCCCGCTATATGCAGGATTCCGGGTAAAGATATATTTTTTTATTATAACACTGTTTATTTTATTGACACCCCTATAATCAGTAATTTCAAATTCAATTACATTCGTGTTAGATAACGTCCGGAATTTAGAAATGTTAATTCTTCTTCTGGGAAATGTATTTCAATTAGATTTTGTTATTTTTTTACTTTTTCGCAGCGGTAAATTGATATCAAATCTAAAGGTCATGGATCTGTATTAAAATCATATTAAATATGAAACATGGAATAAAAAAACATCTATGTTTATCACTTATTTGAGGTTGAGGTATATACTATCAAGATTAAATAAATTTATTAATCGTCGATTATTGATTGTGAAAAATGCTTTTATTCAGAATAATTTTCCCCTATACCAGAATATGGGGAAAAGGAGTATTATAACACAAACAAGATAGCCCGATAGTAACAATAAAGCTAACTTTTAAAAACCTAAAGTAGAAATAAATATTTTATTTGCCCTTTACCAGATTTACTTAAAAAATAAACAGCAAAGAAATCTGATCTTTTGTTTATATCTCCTTTTAAGGGTCGTTAAAGTACAATGAAACGTTATTATGGTGTTGTTGCGGGCGCGGCGTGCGCGTGCGCATGTTATACAAACAACGCCATCTAGCGGCAGGTGGATGAACTACTTTATAGCTTTGACCACCCAAGTTGAGTATTAAAATATAGAGGACGTTACAGTCTTGGTGCTAACTTATGATGCAACAACGTAACTTTATAGTGTATTTGTATCCCAATATAGCAGGGTAGGCAGGGGAGACCTAATGTTATAAAAACCTCTGTCCTGCCTTCCGCCTGCAGAGACATGCAGGATAAAATTCGTTAAAATATTTTTACATTTTAAAAAATATATATTTTTCTTTCCTATGGGAAATAACATTTTAAAAATTTGATAAAAAAAACAGAGCACAAATTAATTTGTTATATGCGATCACAAAATTATAAATACCCATTGATTAATAATTATTCTTAAGATCCTTACCTTAGCGTAGTCAACGGGAGATGCATTCACAGGACTGGTGAATAGACCCTCGCTGCAACAAAATAAAATTATGATTAAACTACAGCTATAGTGAAGAGTACCCAAGTAGTGACCAGAAGCGCAACGCTAACCGTGACAGTTTGTGAGTTCGATTGCCAGTAGAATAAATTAAATATTTAATATTCTCATTTCCTCGCTCTGGTAATGAGGCAAAACGCGGCGTTGAACTTCACTCAACACAAAGTGTCTTGAAAATTCGGAGGAAATTGAAAAATTAAGTATCATAACACTAGGTTACCTCTGCTTACTCCGCTAAATGCGTGATACAGCGTGAAAATATAAGTTGTCATTTCTTCTCAACAAACGTGCGAATAAGATGAAAGATGTGATAAAGGTGTAAATGTATACATTGTCGTTGAACACGCGAGCCGAACTGATTATACCAGCATATCAATCATTGGACTACGTTTTTCTAATGTTTAACATTATTCTTAGATCTGTGTTAGCTTAGAGAGAATCGATATTTACTATTTTAATTTTCTTAATAGATATAAGTATGGATCGAGGTTTTTGGGCGACTAGTCTTATTCAAAAGCGATAGATGCAGTGGTTGTAGGTTCGACTCCACTTTTTTTGCTGAAAAGAAGGCATAGCGTGTTGAGTGGCGGAACTAACGCCACGCTTTGCTTCGTTATCAGAGTGAGGAAATGAAAATATTTCATTTCCTATGGGAATCGAACCTACAACCTGTTGCGTTTATAGTCGCATGCTTGTGCCCCTGCGCCACGGGTGGCCTCAAATGAAACGTATAGTATAATTATCGTTTTATTAGCAAATTCGAAAAAAAACACTCAAGTAACAAAAAAATTGTACTAAAACCGAGTTTCTTTCTGTGTTCTAGTTTCGTTACAGTCGTAAAACCACTGCTTTTCTAACGAATAATTACATACCAATATCATAGTCTTTCTTTCTTTAATTAGTAAAGTATAATTAGTAATAGGTACACAATGTATTTAATGCATAGAAATTTCATTATAGGAATTCCATCGTTAGGTAGAATAAAATATTTGATGCTTTAATAAAAATATAAAAAAATATTAGATAAATATAATAAAATTCTAATCATCAGTGTTTGTCCATGTAAGATATATAAGAAAATTTATTAAATTAATTCACCTGGTTTGGGCACGTCGAACGAATAAGTGTCGAAAGAATGGCAAAAACGATTTATGATGGAAAAGTGAGTGGTAAGAGAGGTATGGGGAGACCTCAGTTGACCTTCGAAAACACAGTATCAAAGATACTGGAGGAAGTTCACGTTAAACGTATGATTACTCCCCGGTGGGCTTGTATGAAGAGGTTGATGACAGTGGACGAGGCGAAAGAGACATATAGAGACCGTAGCGTTTGGCGCTCCGTCCTATTGGACCCAAAATCGAGACAACGTGTTGATTGGTGTAACACAACCCTACATTATGTTCAAATAATTCACATTTCATTACAAGCATCACATTACAAGAGAAACATTTAAAAAAGGCCAAACTACGAACAAATTACACAGCAAAACGTACCACCGACACATGCAATTACAAATGCTGTACAGAACGCTGTCGGGATGAGATATCGGTGTTTTTTTGTCGCGTGATCATCTCTCTCCGTGCAGAGTGACCAGTGTTTCCGGTCTAGCGTTTTGCTTAATAATCGGTATAATCGACGCGGCCATGCGTGCTCTCCAAATGATTTATTAATGTAGATCGTGTTTATCCGTAGTTAATATAATTTAATTATAGTCCATTATGTTGTTCTAGTGTGAATTATTATAACAAAAAGCTTTTTGGGTCGTCGTGGCGCAGCGGTGTTAGGTGTGATTGTAATCGAGGGTTCGATTCTCACTCTGGGGAATGATTTTAATTATTTCTTTGCTTTGCTCAGTTCAGTGCAGAGTTTCACCCCTCAACACACAATGAACTTAAAAAACAAGCGAAAAATGAACAGTAGATCGTGTTAACATAAGGTTATTTCACGCTGTATCCCGCACATAGCAATATAGGCAAAACGAATCTGGTAACTTAGTGTAACGATACTCCGTAACCATTAAGACAATTCTGATCTCCACTTTCCGCAGAACACTGGAAACACTGCGTGTTGAGTGACGGAACTCATCGCTGTGTCATAGTGTGGTTATTACTTTTATTTACTAACATAAAAGAAAAAAAAACATACCTATTTACTTTAGAAATCTGATTACCTACACACGTATTTTATCTATCTTGTGGTTAGACGACCAAGAATCAACTAGAAAACTGGAAACTGAAGACATCAACAACAATAAAGGGGACTTTAAGAAAACGTGCAAAGAAAGATCTCAAAGAAATCTTCACTAAACAATAGTATTTAAGTCTCTTATTTTCTATTAATTCTTATTGAAGGTATATGTCGCATAGGAACCTGTTGTAACCTAAGATTGTCCGAGTAGGTAAAGAAACCACATAGCGGAGTACCTCCAAACCACAGCTAGCTGCGAACGTTGAACAAATCTCATTATATAGTATTGACATATATAACGTAGATACTATAGTGGCTTAGTGGTAATTATACAGGCAATAGTAATAAATTCATATTAAAAGTGTAAAAAAAATGGTAATATATGACGAGATTCTCTGAATTATAAATAATCTGTAAAATAAATTTCCAGAATATCGTGACTAAGCGGCATTTTTTTCAGCTTCAACCTGTATCAAAACAAAACAAGTTAAAAATAGGGAATTCATGTGCCAAGATACACCATTTTGCTGATTGTAAAGCTAAAAAGCTGAGAAGAGAAGAAGCTGAACTCTAATAAGATCTCTTATAGGCCTGTTTGAAAGTTATAGTACCTATATAAAGACGTTGATTATATGCTATACTATATTATATATAGATATATTTTATTTCACGCTTTCTTCGTTATAAATAATAATAAAAAAAACTATTAACTTATCAGGCCTGCAGCTATTTTATATTATACAGGAATTGTAAAGCAAAAACATTAATTAATGCAACTTTAATAAGAGCCTTCGTGGCGCATTGGTACGGGGTCTGGCTAGAAGGGCGACGGTTGTGGGTTTGATGTCTCGAGTACTCAATACGCAATGTCTCGAAAATTGGGCGGCGCATATGTAGCGCAGCTTAACAAGTGCTTAAATATTAGGTTCCCCTTGCCTATCCCGTTATATTTAAAATACATTACTAGCCGTGAAACTATAAAAAGTATAAAAACAATTCACTTCCCCCTAATAACAAGCCTAAGTTACGGTCAAGTGATATCCCGGTTATACAAACATACATATCTACTTAAAAGAATCTAAATAGTTTACGTAAGAAGTAAATAGTGTTGCAAGTCGACAGTACCTAATAAATGCATAATGCCGCATCTCATTGGCACACATAGCGTAGCGAATTGTTGCGCATATATGTATTTAGAGACATACATACATGCAATGAGCTACTAAAATTATTTATGATATTTTTTTAGCTTCTCGCTGCGTCCAGCACGTAGCAGGTTAGGCAGAGGGAACATGAGAATCTAGTGATACAACACTCCGTTCCCATTAAGACACTACTTTTTCCCATTTTCCGCCAAATGCTCAAAGCATTGCGAGTTAAGTGGCTGAATTAAAGCTATAGTTCTAACTTCAAAAGGCTATAAAAAAATACAAAACAATATTTATTTAATAAAACGTATTTACTTAATTTACTTTAGATAAAAATTTACCGCGTGGTCTTAAAGCGCTGTTTCTATAGAAATAAGTCGGCGTTACAGTCATTTGATAGCTTATGAAATAGAAGGCCTCTATTGTACACATGAAACTTACTTTGTTTGATAATTTAAGTAAGATTTAACTATCTCTATGCGATAATAGAATACCAACTGCTTAGACTATAAAAGGCCCGGGTTCGAATCCCGCTGAGTCAGCCTATTCAGTTCAAGTAATATCTCGATTATACTCACTTTATAATTTTGGATTATAAAAAGCGGGATAATGCGTGAAACTGATTACAGAACTATTTTTTTTAATTTGAACAGCTTTTATTTATACGTTTCGCCGACATTAGAGATAAAAAAAATCAACCGAGTTATCCTACCTCTCTTCATAAATTTTGTTTGCCATTCTTTCATCACTAATTCTTTCAATGTCCTTAAAGCTTATTAAGTTGCGGAACTCAAAATCGAACAACTTAATTAATTAATTAAAGTACTAAAATAAAATAGTAGTAAAGTAGAAAGTACTAATATAAATTTAAATAAATATTTCCTCTCCTCGAGCGGAAATCGAACCAACAACCTGTCGCGTTCCTTTCATAAGAAAACAATCTCCGTAAACATTCAGATGTAAAAGCAACATTCTTTTAACTTCACGTTCTATCCCTATAAAGTAAAGGAAGACTTATATAGGAGAGGACCTCAACGGTGATAAGACACTCCGTCCTTCACTTTTCGTATGAATTCAAAACACTACTTAGCGACTAAACTAAACGCCGCACTCTGCTTCTTCAGAGCGTAAATGAGAAAAAGAATTACAATGTAAACATAAAAACTAATCATTAAACATGTTTACCATAGACAGCTATGGTATCGCAACGAGATCACCGTTAGTTCCCAAGTAATCGGATCTTCCGTGCAAACCAGTCCTTCCGCGGCTGTAAACACTTCTATTTGGTCATTGATTTACATACATTTGAATTGTTTTATTGATTTTTTGTTTGTATGTATTTAAGAAGCTATTTACTAAATAGATTTATGGTGTGAAGTTCCTTGATATAATATGTAAAGCAATAAATATGGTGTGAATTATTTACCACTAAGTTAAAAGATAATTAATTAGGTAAGTAATTTTAATTATCATAAATATAAAACAGCCAATTTGAACCCGTTGTGTCACAGCGGCGCGTTTAAAAGCGTCTGCTTTTAAACGGTTGCTTATTTGATTCCCACACCGGGGAGTGTCTTAACACTAGGTTCCCTTGGTATACTCTGCTCTATGCAAAAAATGGGGAAGATGAAGTTATTGTAAATACTTACAAAGATAATTAAACATTAATTCTAGCAAAACTAAATATGTTAAACAGTATAAAAGGTACTTGTACATTTAAAGAAAAGATGTCTTTCCGTTTTAAGTCAAACAATTGCAGCCACTATATATGTAATAGAGCAAACAAGAGGAACGTATCCAGACGTATACAAACGCATACAAAACAACTCACCTGTTCACTTTAAACAGAAGTCCCACTGGGGTCATCTCAGTTTACTTAAAAAATTCCCGACACTACACTTTAAAACACTGGAAACGTCAAAATGACAGTTTAAATGTTATTAGAAAAAACTGTCACAGATTACCGAAAATTATTTATTTTTTTGTTTTTTTTTTTTAAATAAGTAGCACAGTATACGTCCTAATTTATTATTAAATTAGAATTAAAATAAAATTATTCGGATTCGATTCTCGATTATTACTTGTGCGTGCACAGAGGTTTGGTCGATGCGTGGTAACCGGGCGGCGGTCGCGAGAGGTGTGGTGACAAAGTCAAACAATGGGTAAGACTAATTATTATACATTACAACAGGTGCCATCAACAATATTCTGTCGCTAGCACTTTTAAATATTATAATACTATGCAAGAATTTTTTTGTTTTATTTACTGAGGGTTTTTTAATCTTTAATTTCTTATTTATTCTATTTGTTTTTAAGAAATTTTCGAACTAAAGAAAGTGTTTCTTTAAACATCTGTAGAGGAAATAGATAGAGGAAACAGATAAAAACAGATAATTTATTACGGTATCTATAAAAAAGCTTCGACCGTTTGCTTTTATTTTTAGCGCGTAATAAAATAAATTTGTGCCTTATTTGAATTTTATAAATATCTTTTTATATGAATACAATATTAAATAAACATATTAAGAATAGGTTATATGGTATAGATTCGATTCCCGCTCGTGGGATTGAATTATCTTCATTTTCCGCTCTAGTAACAAGACAAAGCGTGGCGTTGAATTCCTACACTCAACACGTATCGTCTCTAAAAACATGTGCAAAGAAGTTTTCTTAACGAATGATTATTCATTTATAATTGTAATTTTTTAAAAAGTCATGAGAGAAGTTTCAGCCTGTCTGCCGTTGGCCGATTCGATTCCCATCTGTAGAAGTAAGCTTAACAGAAAATAGAGAAAGAGTGGAGACACTAGGTTCTTTCTACCTGGCTATGCGGGAAAAGCGTGAAAGTGCATTTTTATTTTTTAAACCTTTTGTAACTAAAAGTACTTGACCCCTACGAAACATAAGTACAAGGCTGCTACTTCCCATCCTTTATGGTTTTATTACGCCACATCCGCGCACGCGCACAGGATGCAACCTAACAAATATATTAATTCAATTTATATATACCCTATAACAATAGCCATAAAGAAGAATATACTTTAAAAATATTCATATTATATTTGTTTTATAGGAAGTCCTATATATCACTAAGAAAACTCTTAATTCGTAGGCGATAAAATCGATTTTATATATTATTTTTAACGAATCTATTCTGTTGTACTGTCGCCTGCTTGTCGCTTCGGGTATATTGTCATGTTATAATTGAATGTTGCAATAACAATGGCGCCCCTTGTCCATTTTAGAAAGACGCCAATCCTTTCGTATTACATGTTAATTACATTAATCGTATCTAGTCACGTCAGGGACTACAATTAGTGTTTAAATATCATTATTATTTAGCATTACGCTCTATCCCGCATATAGCACGATATGGAGGGTGTGGCAGAACCCAACGCTGCGGCTTGCCTTGTTAACATAGCGAGGCCTGGGCCTGCAACGCTGACATTTGGTATATAAGCTTTCCCACTGTTGTCGAGGATTGAGGATTGTAGAAGAACATTCAGAGAAAATTTATCGAAACGAAAAAACGTAATACCTATTATATTTCACAAAAACCAAGTTGCCGACAGCCACTAGCGTCCAAAAAACGTATTCAGCCTGGAATATTCATCTAGAACTTAAAAAATTGACCGACAAACAACAAATAAAAAGAACAGAGCTTATAAAAAATCCAAATAAAAAAAAAACAAAAATAATGCAAAAGGAGTAACTTGCACTTAACACAATATTAGCAACAAAATGCACATTTAAAGGTGAAAAGCACAAAAAAGTAATCAATATTGTTAAAAGAAGGAATGCCAAGAATCCTCAATACGGGTTTGCATGAGAACTAAGGACAGATGTCCATCATCCACACATCCAAGTTAGTGGTTAGACCCGTCTTTTATTTATAACTAATTGATTAAGCGAACTGCATACTGCATTCTGCATTCGAGATTAGTGCAGCGGCACTGAGTCTACATTGTAAATGCGACGGTTGTAGGTTCGATAACCAATCGCAGTAAGAA
>JAEBDU010000050.1:367793-425670 GCA_016802625.1 Heliconius numata | reverse complement strand
TACTGTCAAAGAGTTAACGAGTTCGTTGAAGACGGTTATTTTAAACGTTCGCATAAAAGAATGCGTAACATAACGATGTCATGCTCTGAATGTTTATTAACCTGGCACTGTGCGTTTTTACAGTAAAAATGGAATAGTATTGCCAAACGAAGAGCTTCTGCTTTTGTATTATATAAAAAAAAACCAGCTTCACGCTATATCCCGCACACAGCGGGGTAGGCAGAGGGAACCTAGTGTTAATACACTCCGTTCCCCACTTTCTGCCGAATTCTGGAGGCATTGCGTGTTGAGTGGCGGAACTCAACGCCGCGCTTTGCCTTGACACCAGAGCGAAGAAATGGAAATATAAATGTAAATAAATATTTCACCTCCTCGAGTGGGGATCGAACCTACAACCGTCGCGTCGACGGCCTTATTTTATTACTAACTTATAATCGATATGTGTTGGTAAAAACCTGATATTGATGATGTCACTCCAGTTAGAATCGCCGGAAGCCTCTTATTATTAAAAGCTGACATTGATTGTTAATAATGTTCCATTAGAAATGATAATAGTTTAGTAAAATATTATTTCTTTTTATGCATTGTTGGAAATTTTCTCTTATTATAAATATTATGGGTAAGTTGTTAAGAGTTTTGCACAGATATTAAGTTGTCTTTCTTTTTACATAACAATTGATCATTTAACTATTTAAATAATGGTCTAAGTATTTAAAATCATCAAAGATATTGACATTACATAATATGGGACAAGCGTGTGTCTGTAAATGGAAAGTTTGTGGGTTCGATTCTCACTCGGGGGAATGAATTATTAATTATTATTAATATTTTCTCTGGTTACAAGCCAAAGCGCGGCGTGGAGTTCCGCCACTCAATACGCGAAAAGTAGGGAACGGAGTGTCTTAACATTAGGTTCCCTTTGCCTACTCTGCTATAGCTATACTCTGGTATGCAGTGTGAGAAAAAAGGAAACATAATATTGAAATTGGGAGGAATTATATGAATTCTATTATTTTTAACGTCTCTTGTGTCATCGGATATTTGGTTCGTGACTATATCTTTGCATAGTACGCCGCCCACGGATCCATTTACTTATACGGTGTGACTGAAAACCCTATTGAATTAAACATTAGTTTGTTTCGTCGATTCTTTTGATATGAGTGTCCTTCTTAAATTGTCCGCTTGCGAGTTGCTTCCCGTTATAGAGGATAGCGCGTATGGAAGTTTTGGCGTCGTGCCAAGTGTTTTGGTTATGTATCTTAGAGAAAGGAATCGTTGGTTCTGTTTCTTTTTATACTTATTAAGTTAATAATGAAAAAAATGATTAATTAAAGAGAATTTTTTTTATGGTTCTAAAACAATTACTAACATTGACAAAAGTTAATGATGTTTTTAACTTTTAACAGTTTTTTTACATATAATAAAATTCTAACTCATCGTGTGGTCGATCTGTACATCAAAGATATACGATAAAAACTATATTTGGGGATATTTGTTAATATAATAAAATCCATAACAATGTTTTTTTTTATCTTATTGCGCCTACATGGATGCTAATTTCAAATTGACTAAACCGTTTTAAATATAATTTTCACCTTTGTTTATTTTCTGTACAATGATAATATTAGAAAAGTAATTCAGATGACAAAACAAATAGTTATGTAATATATAGTTCAAGCGGGCGAAGCCGCGAGCGGGTCGCTAGTTTCATATAAATTTCAATCGACTTTATTATTTTATTATAGACGATAAAGTATAGCAATTAATTAATTAATCATTTACGATGTTATTCCTCGGCTTAGGTATGTTATATTTCCGCTTTTCCATATTAAACATAGTAATAAAGAATAATACCATTATTTATATTTATATACATATATAATAACAAGGCGAACAATGGCGGTCGTCTCGTGCGTTAAAGGATTTCGTAATCGTTGGTTATTTTCCTTGAACGGCTAGTAGGTAGAACATTTATCTCCTTTGGTGTCGTCGAACACAATAATATACGTAGATACGCTTAAGATAAATTTATCTCAGCACGATTCTATCTATATCTACATATAATTTTGGTCACCTTTTTTTCGTTGTTCCTTTCTTGCTATTATTTTTTAGCTTCACGTTCACGTTGTATCCCGCACAGCAGGGTAGACCTAGGAAACCTAGTGTTAAGATTCTGGAGACATTGAGGCGTTTGCCTAGACACCAAAGCGAAGAAATGAAGACATTTAACATTTTTATTTCTTCTAGTGGGAATTGAACCCATAATCTGTCGCGTTTACAGGCTGGCTTTTATGATTTTACCATACTTAAATCAAATACCCGATGTTAAACAATATACCTTCCTTGAATTTCCTATCAACCCCATAATTTAATCTTCATTTGATTGACGCAATTCCATGAGAATCAGCATGTGATGGTTCTTAATAAACCCACGAACGAATAACAGCTGTTGTATTCCTTTGCAATTACTTAGGTCAAGGTAAATCTTGTTGGTTTAGTTTGATTTATCAATTATTTATATTTTTCGTTAATTTCTATTGCTTTAGCTACATGTACGTTTAATAGAGATATCTATACTTCTTTGAAATATTTATTTACGTTTATATTTCCATTTCTTTGCTCTGGTGTCGAGGCAAAGCGCGGCGTTGAGTTCTGCCACTCAATACACAATGCCTCCAGTATTCGGTAGATACTGGGGAACGGAGTGTTTTAATACTAGGTTCCCTCTGCCTACCCTGCTGTGTGCGTGAAGCTGATTTTATCTATACTTCTATATGAATATTAAATAGGGGAGGGATTGTTTGGTTTGCTTGAACGCGCTGATCTCAAGAACTACGGTCTGATTTTAAAAATTCTTCTTGTTTTGGATAGCCCATTTATCGAGAAATGCAATATGCTATATTACTTTACGTTAAAAGTTCGGAAGTAACTTACTGTACCTGCGGTTAGAGTTACCAGGCTTTTGGAACTATTTTACTCTTAAAGGACTATTCTATATGCAAACAACTATTTCCATTGGACCATGCAGGCAAAAAGGCAAAAAGATATACAATTCTTTTTAATCAAGTTTTACCTAAACGAGTTTTTTACTTAAATAAAATGATTTATTCAAAATAAGGCATTACTAAGATTGAAATAAAGTTTTTTTTTTCATCTAAGAACTGTAGGCATATCCTTAACCGTCGTTTCCGTAGGCTTAGAAAAACATTCTCATTAAAAGTTAATGCTTGTGTAACCACTGCCTCTTCACGAGGTTGGGGTGACACATGTTATTGTCAGAGTATATTCAATCAGGTGTTGTTTATGTTTGGCTTCCCACTTCATGTTCTTTGCCATAGGTACTTGACAAAATCGTCTGCCATGTTTCTTTTTGTCAACGATTTTGAGTTTCATGCTGTATACTGTACACTGTAGGGTAGTCAGAGGGAACCTCGTGTTAAGACACTAAGTTCCCTATTTTCATTTCTAATTCTGGAGGCATTTTGTGCAGAGTGGCAGAGTTCAACGCTGCGCTTTGCTTCGACTCCAGATCGAAGTAATGAAAATATTAAATATTTATTGGCCTTATATTATTGCTTGCGCTTATTAGGGTTAGAATTTAGAAATGGTAAAAAAAAAAAATTGAAATATTATTATTATGTTATACAATTAAGAATATGTTTTAATTTAAATAAGTGATATAATATTTTTTTGTTATTTATTTCTATCAAATATCCATACAAATATATATTTACATTGATGAAGGCACTACAAAAAACCACGAAGGTTTGTCTCGAGTACCATAACTCGTCCAAATTATAGATTTAAATAATATTTTTTTAATAATTGATTTAAGCTCCTCTCAGTAATTTTACTGTAATAAAAAGTGTAACATAAAATTAGATGTTTTTTTTTAAATATTATTTGGTTGATTTCCAAAATTACAGTAGGTACCTACTAGGTAGGTACATTCTGCCACAACATTGCAATAAATGAGAATTCTCTTTAATTATAAGAAATTAAAAAAAATATCACGTAATAAGTACATTGTATTTAAGTAAATTATAGTACTAATTATAATATAATATCATACCATTATTTATCATATTTAATTGCTGGTAATTAAAATAAATTACCAGGCGTGTGGTATAGGTGGCACTTCTTTGTAATATCTGTTAACAAAAAAATAGTTAATAATAATATTTGAATGCGCGGTGTTGAGTTACGCCATTCAACACACAATGCATCCAGAATTCGGAAAGTGGTCAATGTCTTAATGGAAACGGTCTCTCTTAATATCAGGTTCCCTCTGCTCACCCTGCTATGTACGGGATTAGCGAGAAACTAAATAAATATATTATGATATATTTCCTTATTGAAAGTTGTAAGTGTTTGGTGGCTCTACCTACCGAAGACTGAAAACAGATATCTTTTTTGGGCACATAACATAAACAAAGTCGCTTCTCACTAATGTATGCGTAGAGCGTTTAAATTACGTCACCTATTTTAATGCGGTTTTCACTAATATACAGTCTTTGGTGGGGGTAAAAATCTAATCTTACCTGACGAAACCACCTAAAGGTGAAAAGGCCTTGTCATTCAGTGGTACTAGAACGGATGATGACTTCAATCCTTTAGGCAGTTTTATGTAATATTTCACACTGCTTGGTATCAGAATTCCTGAAAATTACATCTATTTTTAGTAATTACAATAATTTCGTTAAATTAAATTCTTATTCTAGAAACAAATTAATATTTAAATATAAACTGTGAGGTTTTTTATGTAAATGTATATTTTATTTATATCTTACCATTTTTGTCGTATCTGTACTTTCGCAGTAACGACTGCATAGTCGGGTTTTGAATGTTTGATAATACGACAATCGCACATTGCTGAAACATTCATGTATTAAATTAAGTTAATTAATTAATTAATATAAAATTTAAAATATAGTATAGAATTTAAATTTATAAAATTTTTATGTTTGCAAAATAGTAGAATCTGTCGATCTCAGTCCTAATATATATCCATACACATTTTTAATTTTTAGTAGTGAACTCCTAAGTTCAAATTCTACTTGGAAAAATCGGGTGATTAAATTTTTCCAAACGTGACATTAGATTAGAAATATTAGGTACCTTTTCAAATTTTTCCTCATTTTCTTTCCTTTTAGTACTATATTCTTCACTGTCGCCGTAATCAAATGATTTTGGCATTGCTTTTTCATTAGAATAGTCCACGTCTTTGACGTCGCCCGCAGCCGGCGTATCTTGATCTTGATCTGTGACAGGTGCTTCTGTCTCGTAGTAAATCGGTAGCATTCTCTGTGGACGAAAATAGTAAGAAAACAGTTTCACCTCCAAATGGCGTACAAACAAACATACCTACATTCTCGACCAGAAGGAACTTGAGAAATATTCCGATGGTAATTCCTACGGACCTCATTGTGGACCGTTCTAAATAACTTACCTGACTGACATAGTGTCAGTTCACATTTAAAACTTGAAAGTTTTGTAAACATTCTCGTATAACGTTAATTTGAGTCTTCTAGTACACGAAGCGAATGTTTTAAAACAAATGTGATAGTTTAACGTAGCAAGTTAAAACCATTTGACTTTTAAGTTCATTTGAGGTAAGAATACTTTGTGTAATAATATTAGCCTAATTAATTATCTACCGATAAATGTCTTCTTATAATAACTAAATAAAAGGTGGGGAACAGAGTGTCTTAACACTAGGTTTTTTCTGTCTACCCTGCTGTGTGTGGTATACAGTGGCAAGAAATCAGTGGCAATGGCAATTATTAAAAAAAAGTCAGCTTCACGCTTTATCCCGCAAAATCACACATTTCCTATAGAAATTAATTTATTTTTATAATATACATGACCTCGACGTGTTTTCGCATTATACTTTCGTATATGAGCAGTAGGCTAACAAAATACAGGGGTGCGTATGTAAACAATGTAGTGAATGCGTATGTTTGGACGTAGTATGTTTAGACTATAAACTTAGTGGTACTATCCAGACTAGAATTCAGTTATCAATATATTATGGTGTTGGTATTATACCATTATCGGGTTAGTTGGAAAAAGTTAGGTGAAGAAAATAAGTTTTCCTAATGTTAAAATTACAGTAAATTTAACGTTTTAACATAATCCGTTATAGATGACTTAAATTGTACATAGAGAACAATATTATGATATTGGAATATGTTATGCACTAACAACCCGCGGCTTTGCCCGCAAAAACATTTATTTTCATTGATTGCTAAAGTTTTTGCCTATTGAACAAAACACTTATTTTGGTACAACTTTTTAAATTAAATGTTAAGGGAAATTTTCCAAAATATAATAGTAAAAGCTGAATCCCAATTGTTTAAGCCGCTTCTGAAATAAGCGTGAACAAATGTACAGACAAAGAGATGAACCGACAAACAGTTTTAAAAATCATTGTTTTTGTTACATTAATGAATACCCCCAATAATAGATTGCATGCAGTGAAAATATTCCTTAGAATATCAGCTCATATTTGTATCTGCTGTACCTACCTACATTTTCAAAATAATTTACATTATTCCTTTATTCTTTACTGAATTAAGAAACCTAAGATATAAATAATATTCAATGAAAATGATAACTCAATAGGTAATATTATTGCGACGAACCAGCATTAGCAATACTTACAATATTTTTCACAAACGGTCGTCGAACTGCCGACCTACTTACTCAACAGTCCTCATTGAACTACTGCGTCGGTCGATTGTTTATAGCGGCAAGTGTTTACCTATCTATAAAGTAGATTAATGCTTCATATTTTTCAATATGTTTACATGATTCGCAACTAAAATTTAATGATTTTTCTCAGAAACTCCTTCCAACAATATGTTTTTCTGGAATCGTTTTACGATTTACGGGCGAATGCTTGCTATCCTTGAAACTTGAAGGACAAACTTTCTTGTTTACTGCACGTTCTCGTAATATCGGAAATGTTTCCAAACAAAACATAGGTATAATTGAAATCTATGCAATATATGTATAGCAGCTCACATAATATAGTTTTTGCTTCACGCTGTATCCCGCACGTGGCATAGTGTTAAGACACTTCGTTACCATTAAGACACTTCCGATCCCCACTTTCTGCCGGTTCTGGTAGTATTGCATGTTGAGTTGCGGAACTCAACGCTGCGCTCGTTACTAAACGCACGCCTGTGCCACAACTGGCCTCCATATTATAACAATAATTATCATTATATTATTCAAATTTCAAGTATTTGTAAGGCATAATTTCCAACTTTAAGCAAGATGTTCGTGAGTTCGATCCCCTCTCTGAGGAATGAGCGGAAAGAAAAGAAAGACACTTCGTCTTGACACTTGATTCTTTCCATATATTTTTCTATCCGGTTTGCGAGGTAAAGCGAAAAGAAGAAAAAAAAACGTAAAAACGAAATTTCTTTTAAAGTTTTACAAATATAATACAATATTCCTAATAATTAGTACCTACGACCTTGTTATGTGTCTTCAGTGAGTTAACTGTTTTAAATTGACCTCAAATGAGGTTTAATTAGCTCAAGTGATCGCCGACTTCAATTTATGGCCTGACACTGTGGCAGGTGGAATTTCAGACCTCTGTTTATATACTTCCTCATATACATAATTATATATTTTTTTCCCGTTTCACGCTGTATCCCGCATGTAGCAGGATTGGTAGAGGGAGCCTATTGTTAAGACTTCTAGATTGCGTGTTTAGTGGAGGAATACAACGTCGCGCTTTGCCTCGACACTAGAGCGAAAAATTAAAATATTTAATATTCAATATCCTCGAGTGGAATCGAACTCAAAACCGGTCGCGCTTACAAACGCGCAAACGCTTGTGCTCCTGCACCACTATTGGCTATTTTTTGTGTACTAAAAATATATTTTTAAATTCAGACAAACATCATGCTTCTAAGAAAATTTACATTAAAATAATTATAATTTTATTGGGGATTGACACATAAATAAACTTTTTTTTTCATTAAAATATATCTAACGATTTTTCTTTCAAATGAAATATATACTCATGTTATTTATTCTAAACCCGTTGGTTTATGTTTACTCGAGAGTTTATTTTATTTAACTTGGATCTAAATTAAAATCGTCCGTCCGTTGCACCAGTTCGTTGGTATTATTTTAACTATAGTTTACATTTTGTTTATTTGAATATGTTATGTAAATTACGTTAGCTATTTAAATATTTAGATGTAGTAATAACTTTGCGTTTGTTGTTCTTTTACATATTTTGTTATTTAATTATTTTTTTTGTTAACCATGATTGAGTTTATTTTTTGGGACACAGTGATGCATTTCTCCTGTCTGTCATTCTCCGTTCTTTTTTAAAACTGATAAGAACTGATAAGAAACAGTCGGTCTTCTCCGTTCTCCGGTTTCTCCTTCGTACGCCTTGGCTAAAATAATAGTTATTTTATATTCAGATATATTCTAAGTATGACTTAACACTGTTTGAGTGAATGTTTTAAATTTATTAGCACATATTTTAGTTTTTCGTAATTTATTACTTAAGGCTTAGTGATTTTAATTATTCTTGAAAAATGGTAATAAATAAACGTTGTATTTATGGAACATTATTAAAATGATTACTGTTTTACTGGTGTATTATTATTTAAAAAAAATGTAAATCGAACCTACAAACGTCGCGTTACAGTCATACCTTTGTGCCGCTGCGTTACGACGGCGTATAATATATATTTCTATAATTAATATATTATATTTGTATAATTAAGTGGTACAGTACTAATTAATTATAATCTGTTCCAGGTCAACCGGGAACTTCGCGTCGGGCGCGCCGGGTGGCGGGTGCGGGGCGCCGCGCTCCGCCCCCGCCACCCCGCTGCAGCTCGAACCGCACTCGAGATCGAAACATGATAAGTGAGTTCACTCTTTTTTTTTATATAGTGAATTTATGATTTGAAGGTTCACCTATATCTATTTGTCAATCTATCTTGTATTAACAGACAGACCAAAAGCTTTTTTAAAATTTATTTTATATATAGAATTACTGGTTCTTAATAACTCAAATTATCTTAATGTATATATATTTACCTGTTATGTTTAATTAAATTGGGGCAAAGCGTGGTGTTGAGAACCGCTACTCAATACAAGACCTTCAGAATTTATTTATTTATTAAGTTAGGTCAACTAACAAAGCATACACTTAATTAGATATTTATTACAAACATGTCTTAAAAAACTATTGGCTTAGTGTTCGACGTTCGACGTTCGAATTCGACTAAAAGTGGAGTGTGTTAACACTAGGCTCCCTCTGTCTATTCTGCTATATGCAGGATATAGTGTGAAGCTGATAAAAAGTAGGTACTTGTGTGTACACAAAAAGAAATTGTGTGCAGAATGCTTATGAGTTGTAATTTTGCTGAAGTTTGCACATTTTCTTTATTTAATAATCCGTTTTACATGGATTCTTATTAGTTTTTCGCGTTTGTTACAAAATAGCCAAAAATGTTTAATTTTCCTTGCATTAAAGTGCTATCAAAATTGCTCAAAATGAGTTCCAGTTTGTCTTACTTAACCGTGTTTATCTAGAAATCTAGCTAATCTAATAAATTACAGTCAATTGTACTGTAAACGCGTGATGCGTGTGTCACTGTCAAAATGATGTTTCATCTTAGAACGTAAAAAAACACATTGCGTAATGCATGCGTACTAACTTTCGTAAAATATGGGTTTTTTACGATACCTTGGCGCCTTTCCAGTATTATTTATTAGGTTAAGGCGGCTAGTGAGAAATATTGAGTAATTTATTCCATGAATATTTGAGTGACGATTTCTCAATTATTTTGATATATTTGGATACATTTTAATGGTGGTTAATACTATTTTTTAAAGTATATTCGCAATACGTTTATATAAAGACTAGCGGCCCGTCCGCGGCTTCGCCAGCGTGAACTACGTTATTAATAATTTCTGTCTCCATGAGTACCTACGTCCTGTAAGTGACGTCCATGCAAAATTTGAGACTCCTAGCATTTGTAGTAACGAAGTTTCATACAAATTTTCAAACCCAAAAACAACCCCTTAGGAGTCGAATATTGCAAATTCCCATCTTAGCGAGCACCTACGTCCTATAAATAACTCCTATGCAAAATTTCAGATTCCTAGAACGTGTAGTTTCTGAGATTTCGTGATGAGTGAGTGACCTTTTGATTTTATATATATAGAAGAAGAAGAAGATAATTATGTTATAGGTATTACATTCTACTTAAATTGAATGGTTTCTAATAAATTACTCAATATTAAGTTAACTGAACTCTTTGGATATTGAAGGTCTACTCAGTGTTAGGCTTAAAACTAAATGTTTTTTTAAATAGTTTTTTTAAACCGAATGTAGACAATAATTATAGAAAAGAAATATTTCGCCACATATATTATTTTTCTATAATTTGTAGTTATTTTTGATATAACAGAACGTTATCATAGTTAATATTTTTTATATATTAGGCTTCTGAAAATGTCTCGGGGATGTCTGTTTTCTTCTTGCCTTCTTCTTTTGAAGAAATGCTTGTTCGGGATTTGAATCCCAAAGAAACACTATGTATGTATGTATCGGTTTTGTTATAACTGCACAACGATGCAGTCAAATCGTATGTAATTGTATTCTTTTAGCCTTGAAAATTCTTGTTTATAGCATTATTACGAATACAGGTAAATCTGTTATTTTTAACATATCAATTAAAATAAAATTGTTATGTTTACATCCTATGTGTAAGTAGGTACATATATGTACAATTTATTATAGAGTTTATACTGAAGTACATATAAGACATTTTTTTCAAATATGTGTTATAAAAAGATTAAGGTAAAAGTGAGATGCTTAAATATTTGAATTTTCCCCATATTTAAGCCTAAGCTGAGGAAAACACCACAATATTTGGACTTTATAAGGTTTTGGTTATATCTATTACCTTTCTGGATTTAAAATAATTCAAAAATTCTAATACCTATGCTTAAAAATATATACTTAGATATATATTTTATATACTAATAAATTGATTGTATATAATAATATGACCCATACAAAATGTTCGGTAACAATCCATCACGCGTCAAGAAAGTTATCTATTGTCAATTAATTATAATGTCTATTATGTACGACACAGTGTTTAATTTTGCGTGTGCGAATATGTTGCGATAAATTATAATATTTACCACCCGTATGTAGTATCTATTGACGTCAGAATGGCCGCTTGTTGTTACAATCATAATTGTTTATTTTATAAAAGATAACACCTCTTTAGTTAATTCCGTAATGCTATACTTAATGGAAAATTATTATTTATACTAGTGGGCCCGTGCGGGGCTACGCCCGCTTGAAATATAAATATTAATATAGAAATTGAAACCTAAATATTCAGTTAATTCGGTAAAACAGTTGTATAAAATAACTGTTACGGCAATTAGCAAATTTGTCGAAATAAATACTTTCAATTGATATAACTTTTTTATTTATGAACCGATTGTAATACAATAAACTTTATATGTTTTCAGAAGCTTGCCATAATCTAATAGTGAAAACTGCATCTAAATCGGTTAAGTCGATTCTGAGATTAGCGATAACAAGGGCATAGACAAATAGACAAAAAATTTAAAAAATATTGTTTTGGGTTCTATTAGGTTAATAAAGGTTCCCAATAACATTTTTTTTTAATAATCTTCCAAGTACAGACATCGACCCTCCTACGATTTTATTATAAGTATTTTGCTAGTGTGAAAAGAGAAAATATACATCAATTGGTAATGTTAATTGAGATTCATATGTGTAACTATGACGGAGATAAACCGCGTGATGGTATTACAATACCTCGTTATATAGATTTATTACAATAAATCTACAGAATCTCTTTCTTTCGTTTTTACCAAGCGCGGCGTTGAGTTCCGCCACTCATCACCCCATATCTCTTACATTAGATCATTAACAAACAAATGCTAAGAAATAATATTATAAATATAAATATTATTTTAATTAAATGTAATAATTTGAAATAAAAAAAAACTACTACTAGTAGTACTTTGATATACGGATGAATAAATAACGGCTTCTTGATAAACAATTGTATCGGGATTTTTTCACAAAAGATTTTAAAAATTGTTATCTTATTCTCTTATTATATCAATAAAATATCTGTAAAGCTTCCAAGAGATTTCAGTGTATTTGGTTCAGTCATTTTTTTCTCATCCATACCTATATTATAAATTCGAAAGTAACTCTGTCTGTCTGTCTGTCTGTCTGTCTGTCTGTCTGTCTGTCTGTCTGTCTTTTACGCAATCAGGGTCAAACCGCTAATTTAATTGTGATAAAATACTCATATAGAGATACTTGAGGGTCCCGGGATGAACATAGGATACTTTTTTTTCTCATATTTTAAATATTTTCGATATATATCAATATATTAAAATAATTAATTTGACATGCAATTAATTCCGCCATGTTGTTATTAACAATCGTCGCTACGCGTTGCTAAGCAACGGCTTGCAAAGTTTGTTGTTTTAAGAAAACGTCACCCAAAATGAATTTGTTTAATGCATACATGGCGCGCGCCGATATAGATTTGTATACATTAACAAAAATTAGATGATTTCTATAATTTGATATTCATCCTTATGAAAATAAATATAATAGTCACTTTTAGCATTTCATGTAGATGGAAATTATAGTTTACTGTATAACATACTAATAAATAATTAAGATGTCACTGATTCTAAATGAAAATGACCTAGCCTACGAGTGGTATAGTATGACCGACTTTGATGATTTTGTAAATTTTTATATATTTTCGAATTACTATTATTTTTTATGTAATTATTTGCTGTTTATAATTAATTTATCTCAGTTCGGTTATCTATACCGATGTTATACACTTAAAATATCGTAATTTTAATCATTTGGGATTTTATTTAATATTGTTCGCAAAAATTAATAATTATTTAATATAGAAAAATGTTTAGTACGCGCGCACGGCAAACTTTAGGTACTTTTTCTAATATTAAGAATTTCCTTTAGTTACTTTTACTTCTTTTGTTTGTTCATTTCGGTTACTCAGATATTTTTTCTAATAATAAATCTCCCCTTATTATTATTTTTTAAGTTATTTTAATTATTTAGGCTTATATTTTCGCGGGCGTAGCCGCGTCCGGGCCCACTAGTATTTTTATATATATATATATAAATATTAATCTGTCAGGATTTCCGTTACAGTTTCGCTTCCGATATATAAAATTAACTACTTCCAACTCGTAACAGTCACTGCTGCTATTATATTATATTTAAATTATTAGTATTATTTTTAAGTTATTTGTAAACGAATTTTAAATACTTTTTTTTTGCTGTCGGGTAATATTTTTAGAATATATATGTAAAAAATGTAGTAATGATAAAATAATGACAGCATGGGCAATTATTTTATACAATATCATTTAAGGTTAATTTAGAATCCACCTACGTATATTTGTATGTGGTCATTAGTAAATATTACATCTATTATAATTGATCTTTAAGAAGTTTTCCAATATGTCACTTGTATTATCATCATCATCATCATCATCAACAGTCATCTTTTGTCCACTGTTGGACACAGGCCTTCCCCAATTCTCGCCACCACACTCGATCCTCAGCTCTTCGGACCCATCCGCTCGCCAACACGCCCTTGCCTAGCGTGGCGAGTATGGGCAACACTTTCCATGTCAGCACACCGAATGAAACTTGTATTATATTAGTTGTTAAATAAAATGTCTAGTTGTTCTAATATAGTCTCTGTTATTTCTATAAGTTTTCTTTGTCAGTTTAAGGCTTTCAGTAGTAATTAGTAATATCCATACCTATATTATAAATTCGAAAGTAACTCTGTCTGTCTGTCTGTCTTTTACGCAATCCGGGCCAAACCGCTAATTTAATTGTGATAAAATACTCATATAGAGATACTTGAGGGTTCTCGGGATGAACATAGGATACTTTTTTTTCTCATATTTATAATATTTTCGATATATACCAATATATTAAAATACTTATTAATTTGACATGCAATTTATTCCGCCATGTTAATAACAACCGTCGTTGCTAAGCAACGATTTGCAAAGTTTGTTGTTAGAAAACGTCACCCAAAATGAGCTTGCTTAACGCATCTCTCTATTGAAAACTGAAAATAATTTGATAAATATATTTAATAAATATTCGTATAGTTCAAGCGGGCGTAGCCGCGTTCGGGTCCACTAGTGTACCCTTATATGCCAAAATTGTATTTCCTGTTCGTCACAGGGTAAATAATGTATTTAAAAGGAGAGGATAACAATTTAATTAATGTGACAGAATGTTGAGAAACGCTTATAGCTTATTTAAGGAAAATTCAATTGGTGCTATATCAATATTATTAATGTCTGAAACAACGTTTATTTCAGTTACGTATGTTAAATTAACCTTAATTAGTGTGTAACTGAATAGGTGCATGTCACGTGGAGTTCTATGGGTGTAAGTTCCTTGTTGGTATAGCTGGCGATGTAGAAATGTTATCAAGCAGTTTAATCTCTGAGGGTGTTATATGTAAAACCGACTGGTTGTGGGTTCGATCCCCATTTGAAGAGAATATTAATATAAATTTATATTTCCATATCTTCGCTCTGGTGTCGATGCAAAGCGCGGCGTTGAGTTCTGCCATTCAACACGCAATGCCTCCAGCAATCGGCAGAAAGTGGGGAACGAAGTGTCTTAATACTAGGTTCCGTCTGCCTACACTGCTGTGTGCGGAATACAGCGTGAAGCTGATTTAATTTAATTTTAACCAATACTTTATGACATCGACGACGGCGTTTTTATTGGTTTGATTAGATACATTTTAGGAGAGAGACCATTTAACGCACAATTCTGCGTACTAATAAATGTAGTGATTTTTCACTAGTTTCTCAGTCCTCCGCGTCAAATATGGAGTTGGCTTAATACGATACGATGGATAAATACGACTTTATGTAATATGCCACTTCTATACGTATTTTTCTTCTAAGGCTGTTCCCATTTGTTCAATCAACACAGATAATGTTGATGTTCCCGTCTCGCCCTCCATCCACGTTTAGGTAACGACAGCATAAACATACCAACAAGAATAATCGTTAAATTTTACTGAAAAAACCGAGAACCCATAACGAATTCTATAGGGTTTATATCATGCGTAATCACCATTATCTTTTAAACATTTTCCTTGAAAGTTGATTTCTGACGTTTCCTGAATGGTACATGACCATCTGTAGATAAATAGATAAATGGTGTTGAACACCTGTGTGATAAGTTTTGCTGATAATACTATATTCTACTAATACAGATACAGTGTTTTTATTTGGGTTCTATATAGTATTTTCCAACCATCCTTAAATTACATTAAAATTTATAGTTTTTAATATGTATATGCATGTCTAATTTTAATGACATTTTTTATTGTATTTCTTATTCTTTTTAGTCAAACGGTGAGTGACCTTGAGTTAAAAATTTATGCAAATTTAAAGACCAAGTTATAGTAGAAATTTAAATATCATCATTACACTATTGTTAGCTGATTGTCATATCTATTGTTTCCTCTGACTATACAGTATACGCTTTGTTTATAAACGATACGTTTACTTGGTTGCGAGCGTTTTGTATACCGACCGACATGCAGTCGACTCTAACAGTCGCGTTGTACCGTTGTCGAGCTATAACTGCTCGAAGCCCGAAGGTGAATGTCGTTACAGGTGATCTACTTCCCCAATCGTACGATGTTTCCCACTCTTCCGCTCTCTTCGTAGTTTCGATGTCAATTAAATTTAAGTTGGCAGTGTCTTTGCTATCGCGTGGTCCGGCCTCATGCCGCTCAGCCGTTGGAAGTTCATTGAACCTGTTTCCGGAAAGGTCATATCTGTCGTGGATTTCTAATGCGTAACTCAAGTTTTTAATATTTAAGGAAGATTCATGAGCGTTTAATTTCGCTATGGTTGGGTTAGGCTATTGCTATCTTATCGCTTGTGACGATAAATTACAGTGTATTCGATCGAATCAATATACGCTATACATAGACGCTCTATCAACAGTTGTGCTCTCGAGCGCGGCCGGAACGCTACCTCTGTCGATCTTAGTGTTTCCATTCGTAATATAAGCTAAATAAGTTTGATTTTAAAATATAATTTATCGCTTCACTAGTAGATCGCATTTAAATGAATAATTACGAATAAATTGAATTTAGATCAGTGGTCTGTGGACGTGTTTTCTGTGTAATGTTATTCGGTATCATTAAAAAAGTTTATGTTCTCAATAAATGTGTATCGTTCAATTCATTTTCTATTTAAACAAGTGTTCTAAGGTTAGATCATGTTCTTATTATATAATTGTTTTCTTTTAAATATTTTAAATATTACCTAATTAATCGTTATCATTTATGATATATGATAGATGGTTCAAATGGGGGGGCAGTCGCTCGTGTGCGTTGTTAGTACATTAGGTATTATTAATTCTCATTCATTCATGCTCAATTCAATTGTCATCAATGCTTAGTCTTCTCTATTACTCAATAGAGTAACCTCACGTGGTACAATGTTCAGGGATGGTGAATTCCCTCTACGAATATTGTCGTCCTGCAGAACTAGATTTAAAGAGAAGCACGTGGTTAAACTGGTGAAAGTGTGTCATTATAAGTGATTTATTCGTATTTGGATAATGTGAACACAAGAACAATGGTGGATAATGCTTCTTTTGAGTATTCGGACGAGTCGAGCGGTGAAGGCAGCGTTACGAATGTAGCAAATCAAGGGTAAGATTAATAGTTTTGTTAATTTTGAAATTATTGTTAGTTTTCAATTAAATTTATAAGATTTCATTATTTTATTATGAAAAAAATTTAAAGATATATAAGGACGTATGTATATACACTACCTACCCAATATTTTTTATCTGCTGAAAGTGATTAAATGGCCAGATTTGCTATCAAAATTGATATTTTATCGTATATTTAATTATTTTTGTATACCAAGGAATATTTATTGCTATTCACTCTAAATAATATTTAAATAACACTAATATATTATAGTGTTACTCATGCTAAAATATTCTATGACAAACGATGGGGCCCTAAATATTTTTTACACTCATGCATAAGGCATCGCGTGAAAAAAATAGGGAAGACAGATTTACTGTTATGGAAAAGATCAATTCCAGTTACAGTTGATTTGTATAACAGTGTTTCTATCTATGTCATATTAAAATGCAATTTCTTGCGTAGAAGCCACCTTCGTACATGTTTTATTTATTGGACTGTGGAAGATCGCAGTTTTCTCTTATTTTCATAGTAGCAAGGTATATTTTTGTTTAGCTTTCTAGTTGTTTTTCAAATCGGGATTTCAATTTTGTATGGATGCATATAAAACCTGGAGCAAACACGGTTTTTGGTCAGTTGTTTCTATTGAAGATTCGACAGTGTTGTGTTCTAGGGTTCTGGTACAATGGGAGTAACGATTTTTAAAAAGTACGTAATAAATTGTCTTTGTTTCTCCTTTTTTTTGTTTAATACAATTTTTTATATTAATCCATGAAGTATTCATTTCAAAATCTAGGGTTTTTTTTAGTATCTCAAAGGAAATAATTAAGTTGTCATATAGAAATGTAACGTATATGGAAATGTGTATGTTTGTACATATGTTTATTTGGTTTTAATTTACTAAAGCTACCTACTTCCTATGAAAAGCTAAGTAAACAATTTTTTAAACTATCAATTCTTCATTTTTATATTTTAGTGACTTTTAAGTAAAAACTTAATATATATTTTTTAAAGATACAGTATAGATTTATACATTTTCATTATTTTATTTATATGGAAATAGTGATCTACACTCAGTAGAGATTTTAAATTGTATCTTAAATCTCTCTTTTAAAGGAATATTCTTTGTTGTATAATAAAAATAAAAATTAGTCAAAATTAATACGTAATAATCGTATAATATTAATATAGAAAGGACAAAGTCTGCCCACGCTAAAATTTTCCATTTTTACAAGAGTTCTCATCAATGACACGGTTATATGAGACATGTACCTACACGAGCTTTCTTGGAAGCTATTAACAACTCAATTGATCTTTGTGTGTCACCCAAAGACTACTTATGAATGTTTTTAGAATATATACATTCCTGATTTCGTTATTTTTTAATTAGGAACTATTAAAGACTTCCCGTTTTTAAATGTAAATTTTGAGATTTTTCAAATCTTCCAAATCTTCCTCTTCAATTACCTTGAGGTATAAAAATGGAAATTCTCTCAACTCAACTTAAAGGTAGAGTTAACTTGAAATTGTTTTTTTTTAATATAATTAATTTTTAATTTATTTTTCATTTTAAACTTTTTCTAGAATCTAATATTGGGTTGTATTATTATTTCCTTTATAGCAGCTAATAAATTGATCGAATGTTAGGTAGAATCGACCTACTATAATTGATTTGCTTCGTCAATATGTTCTGGTTTACCTGATTTTATTGGAAGATTTTTCTTCTAACTTTTATTTTTACCTTGACATTTTATTATGACTATTTTCCTTAACGGGATACAATCTCGCACATAGTAAAGGCAAAGGGAACCTAGGAACCTAGGGTTAGACACTCCGTTCCCATTAAGATATTCAATTCCTTTAAGGTAGCTCCCCCCTTTCCACCGAATTCTGGAGGCATTGCGTGTCTAGCGACGCAACTCAACACCGCGTTGTGTCTCGACACCAGAGCCAGAAATAAAAAAAATGAATATTTATTTACCTCGATTGGCAATCGAACCGACAACCTATCGTGTTTGTAGTGGACACGCTTGCGCCTTTGCGTCACAACTGTCCTCTATTCTAACTATTAGTATATTAGTATAACTTCTCGGATAAACATAAATATATTATACTTAGGAATCTGACCTTTGTTTACATAGTTTTATCTACTAATTGATACATTTGTAATAATTGATACATTTGTAATAATTAATTAATTAGTAAGTAATTAATATGAGGTCAATTGTAAACGCGATGGTTGCGGATCTGACCTCGACAGTCGGGGTAAAATAATTCATATGCTGTGTTGAGTTCCGCCACTCAACACGTAATATCCACGAAATTGGACGGAAGATGGAGAAACCGATTGTCTTATTTATTATATTCTACTTGCTAAAAATCTGACCTAATTTCCCTACTACTCATACTCATTTTGCTCTAGTTTTTTGGATGTCGGTCAATAAGTTACATTTATTAGTTTAATTGCATTTTAATGGTTCATTTTTATTCTTAGATGCAAGATTGTGATTCGTTGTATTATTATATTTTATATATAATTTTCTTGTATTCAAATTGTCTTGATGAACTAAAACTTTAACGTAAATTATACCATTTTTTACATTATGTGCAATATAAGAAGTATCAAGAATATTAATATTGTTAAGTTAGGTATAGCTCTACTAGTTTTTACGCTATGGAAATATCTACGAGTTCATCGTTCGTGAGATCATAGTGTTCAAGCAAACTGTTCAGCAGTATAATATTAGTATACATAGATTAGTTATAGCTTCCAATTCAAACAGAAAAAAACGGTCGAATTGAGAAAACCTTCTTTTATAAAAGGTGGTTAACAACATTGTTATGCCTCGAAGAAATCGGCGGAAATTAGGGAACGGAAGTGTCTTAATGGGAACAGAAATTAAATTTGTTACAACACCGACAATTTGTTACAGAAATACCTTAAAACCGCTTTCGGGTTCGGCGCCGTCGGTGCGCGTGGCGGCGCTCGCGTCAGGAGATGAGGCGACGGAGGGCAAGCAGCCGAGCAAGTCGCGACAGAAGAAGTTCCAGAGGCACTTCCCGCAGGTCGGGCCAGAGGAACGTGTTCTCAATTGTAAGTTTTATTATTATTATGTGTATTGAAGTCATCGTGGTGGGTGGGACAGTGTATTATTGTAAATAAAATGGTTGTGGGTTCAGGCTTCACTGAGGAAACTGGTGACAAAATAATATTTATTTATTTCCTTCCGAGTCCTTCTAACTCGTCCATGAGGTCAGACTTGGCGCAGCAGCATGAGCTTGTGGCTAAACACGGCAGGATGTGGATTGGATTGCCTATTAATGAAGTGAAATATTCAATATTTTCATCTATTTACTCTGGGTTTTGAGATTCACCGCTTAATACGCTTACAGAATTAAGCGGAGAGTGGGGAGCGAAGTGACTTTACACTAGGTTGAAAAAAAAGAAAACACTCCTTCTAAAGCACTAATGGTGGTTAATTTCTTCACAAAAATTACCTATCATTTTATGATAAACACGCGTTTTAAAGTTCTGTTTAGCTGGTTTTTATCGCCAGTGTTAGTTTAGCCAATATTATGTTTCCTCCAGACGGCATCTGGTAAATGTTTTGTTCGTCTAGTTACCTATTTTTTGCTAAAGTTGATTCACTAGATGTAAAAAATGTGGGTATTATTTTAAAAAAATACAGTCGAATTCATAACCTCCTTTTCTTACAGAAGTCGGTTAAAAATATATATTTTTATTTGGACGAATAAATAAAAGTAGTAATAAATTTAATATTAGGCAAAAAGGTAAGGTAAAACTTTTAATAACTTTACTTTAATATATGTACATATATTTTGTATTTCGTATATTTTGATATAGATTTGTTATTCAAAAAGTATCTTCAATAATTCATGTACTTTACTTACAACATATCGTTGAGTGGCGGAACTCAACGCCGCGCCTTGCCTCGAAACCAGAGCGAGGAGATGAAAATATTACCTAAATACTTCATTTCCTCGTGTACGGATCGAACCCACGACCTACCCCACACACTTGTGCTCCCCTTCGCCACGACGGGCCTCAACAGGCAAGATTTATTAATTTAAATTTTAAAGTGTATTTGTACGTGACGAAGCAACGTGTTCGTTGACTTTCATGCTCTGACATCAGGAGATTCGAATGCCATTATGCCGTTGGTTGAATATATTATTTGGTATATGCTTTCGAGATTGGCGTAAATTTGACGGATTTTCTTTATTTAAATTGTAGGTTTTTTTTTCAGTTTCACGTTGTATCCCTATATAGCAGGGTAGGCAGAGGGAAACTAGTGTTAAGACACTCTGTTCTGCATTTTTCTTTTCAAAGCGCAACGTTGATTCCGTCACTCAACACGCAATGCCTCCAGAATTTGGAAAATAAGGCGGAAAGTGGGGAACGGGGTGTTTTAACACTAGGTTCCCTCAGCCTACCCTGCCGGGAAACTGATTTATTATTATTATTTTTTAATTCGATATATCGATTTTTCAGATTATTCATGCGCCTTGGTTGGCGATCTGCTTCTCCAAGGGCATTTGTACATAACGAAGAATTACTTCGCTTTCTACTCGAACGTCTTTGGCTATGTCACCAAGGTAAGCTGGTCTAAGGACGACGACGACGTGTTAAGTAATATCGCCGTTTTGTAATGTCTTGTTGACATTTGATTTTTTAATGATCCATTTGTTGCACTTGCGTGCTCAATTGTAATTTATAGTCTCGTACTGTAAAGAAAATGGTTGTGTATTCGATTTCCACTTGAGTTAAAGCGTTATTTTCATTTTCCCCGTCTGATCTGATAACTCGCGGCGTTTAGTTTCGCCACTCAACACGCAATTTGATTGGAAAGCTGTAAACAGAAACTATCTCTCTATCTATCATATAACCTAGTGATGAACTCTATTTTTTTGTGATTTTGATCTTAAAATTCATAAATTTCATGATTTTATTAATAATTCAAATGTTTTTGCTATATACGAGTTGAGTTATCAACTCGCAGTCTAGGTGGGCGGAAATTAGATAACGCAGCAATTCGTCACAGCTTTAGTTAGTTTAGGTTAGGTAATGCCAAATTGTATGAGGAAAAGTAATAAAGTTATTTAAAAATTCTCAATTAATTATTTCTTCTTAATCAGTTTCGTTGACTCGAATGAATTAATGTAAATTTATCGGTCGGTTACCTTCGTTTTCTTGTATTGATAGTCTTCTGGTTATTTTAAATACATACCTAAGTCAATTTTATACTGTTGTTATTTAATACCACTGTCCCGTGAGGCAGAGGCTGTATTTGTATCACGACGATTGGGGGTTCAATCCTGATTCGGAGAAATGTATTATTATTTATTCATATTTTCTATGACACCAAGATCAGAGCGAAATCAGATCAGAAAGAAAAATTGGCGGAAGGCGGAAAGTGGAGAACGTAGTGTTAATACTTGGTTCCCATTGCTTATCCTACTACATGCCATGAAAATATTTTTTTAACTTAATTTCTACTTATCATATGTAAATTCAAGGTTACTTTATTAAAATCTTATAAAAAATCGTTCTTTTTATGTTCATTCTCGAATGATTTTTTATACCTACATTAGTATATTACTTTGTGGAATGGCATTTAAATTATTTTCTTAACGCTTGTGAAAAATTGCTTTTAACGTACAAATATTTCTCGCAAACACACATGACGCGTAGATTATTATTTATTATTCAGTCAATAATTTCTGCGCAATTGGTTTTAATAGTAAAAATCATAAAAAAATCAATGCTTTGTATACATTTTGCAAGTGAATTACATAAATGTAAGATCTAAGAAGCATTCTATTGAAATAGATTATTTTCTTTTATTTAATATACAATTCTACCTATTCTATGTTCTACAGTTTTTTTTTGGCAAAATCCAAAACATCTTTTGGTTAACAAGACCGCAAAAACATCTATACTACATACAAAAATTACCCTAAGCAGAATTTGAACTCACAACTACAGAGTCATGCGTACTACCACATAGCACATTTACATTATTAAGCCATAACCGATGACGTATAGGCACATAAAGAAGTGTATTTTAATAGCATTCTTAGCGGGTTACTTAAAATAAAGATGATTTTTACGGCTACTAAAAGTAATTTTCTTTTGAATAGTACTTCAAAGCAAATCTTTCCTTAAGTTAATTAAACCTTTTACTATAACGACATTTTTAAGCACTTTTACTGAAGATTTTTAATGAAGGTTTGCATAGGAATGTTAAGGAGTACTGGAGTAGTAAGGAAAGATATGGTTTAGTTATAATAAAACAAAAAAATAATCAAAAATATGTATGTTAAATTTTTTGCTACTTAAACTTAAAGTAGCTAGTTAACTAATTTAAACAGTTAAACGGAACCAGTTGTCCTTAACCTTAAGGATTTATTTATATTTAGATTACTGAAATGATTTACGCTCGGCAGTTTGAGGTCGTTGAATAAGTACAAAATTATAGTTGTTTCTTATAGTCGCTATATATAATAAGTTAAGTAAATATGTATTGTATACAGTATAATATTAGCCTTATACAAAAATTATAGGATATTTTATTATTTTGTCATGGCAAAGCGCGACGTTGAGTTCCGCTACCCAACATCAAATGTCCTGGAGGCAATTTGGCGAAAAATGGGGACCAGATTGTCTTATCACTGGGTTCTCTCTGCATTCTTTACCTATCTTCATCTCTACCATTTTTAAACCAATTTCTACTAATCTCCTTGCAGTTGTTAATACCGACGACTTCCGTCCTCCGCATAACAAAAGAGAAGGTGGCCCGCATAATCCCGAACGCGGTGGGCGTGTGCACGCGCGACGAGCGCCACGTGTTCGGCTCGCTGTTGTCGCGCGACTCCACCTACAAGCTGATGATGCATGTGTGGAAGGCTACCAAGGTTCCCGAGCTGGCTGTGCCTAAACCTGAGGTTTGTGTTTGGTCTATCTATCTATATGTGTCTATCGGTTTGTATATCAATTTATCCATTTACATACATACTCCGTACCTACTCCGGTTGCTTGGATACTTTGACAGAATGGATGAGGAAAAAATGGCAAAAAGATTTATGAATAAAGATGGTAAGATAAGCAGGAGACCTCGATTGATCCCTTCCTCAGAAGGAATGTATAAAGATGTAGAAAACGATATATTTTTTTTATATTTATTTATTTATAACAAAATACATTAAAATTAATTATTCTTCGCGGTCTTAAGCCCGATTTGGCTTGTGTGACCACTGCACATTCCTAAGTACATTAAGTTAAAGAAAACATAAAAATTATACAAAGATACAAATATTTTTAACAAACACAAAAATAAAACAAAATCACTAACAAAAAAAAAGTTTATGAGGTAGGTTGAAAAAAGATGCGTAAAAAGATGATGATTGTAAGTAAAGATTAGTAAATATAAGTAAAAATTACAGAAAAAAGCTTTAAAAAGCTAAGATTAAAGAATCTATTTGAAAAAAATAAAATAAAAAAAATGTACATAATCACTATTATTACTCAATGCTATTAAAATGACGCGCAAACGCAAGAATAATAGCCAAAAAAAAAAACATATTTACGGAAATAAAAAAATATATTTTTTGTGGCAATTAATGAATTCTTCACAGTTCTGATGGTAAGACGCAAATCGGTTATGTCCCTATTTTTTGTTTGGCGAATGTAAATGCTTCATTAATTTTAGTGTTGACTTTGGAAAAACCATTTATTTATTCAGTTTTAATAATTTTTGTGTGTCAAAGATGAAACAAATTCGAATACAACTATTAATAACAAGTCAACCACAACAACCTTGGAGGTTGTGACGCTTTATAACTAAAATAAAATTTAAAGTATTAAGGCTCTATTATTCCATTTTATTATTTGAACATATGCCTCATATAATATTGTTTGATTTTATAAATACTATACGTTATTTATTATAATTTGTAAAACACGTTTTATTACATCTAGTCTAATGTCGAAAAGAATGTGGCAGGTTTAAATTTTATACTGGGAATTGTTTTATTTATTGATTTTATTTTTAAGGTCTAGTACTTTAGTCTAATACTTTTCCTTTAGAAATATATAATCAAAATGATGTTAATAGTGGTAGTGATGGTGTTTGCTGAAGCTTATTGTAATTAACTCCATCACAATAAAATTTAACCCAATGCAATAGATATATGAGAATATTTTATATATATAATGTAGTAGTTTTTTCGGCCTGGTCAAGGGAAGAAAGGGTAAAACCTACCTATTAGCTCTAAAATTGCTGAAATTAAGAATATCAAAGAGACATTTGACTTTCTTCTATCTACCCGCAAATTGTAAGATATTTAACAAAAAAATATGCTTAATTTAATTAAAAAATATATTTAATAATATTAATTTAAACATTTATTATGTTTATGTGTGTTCAAAAATAAATTAGTACAAAAAAAGCAATGTCAAATGTTAATGAGCTTTCATAATATTTTAGCTCCGGTTGATATATTGTGTATATTTATACTTAATTACAAAAACATTATAAGAATAGGCAATGTCTGTTTACTTGTAATGTATAGTTTTTTGTCACCTTTTGGTTCCACAAAAATAACATTATGGTTTTTGATTTTTATAAGTATATTTGTAGGTATAGTATATTATAGAAAGCATAATATAGTTAATTTCTTTTTGTCTTTATGCTGTAATACCCGTACAGCAGGCTAAGCAGAGAGGGTTCTAATAAAATTAAACCTTTTTTCCATCAAAATTCCAGGAGTTAAGAACATCAGAAGTAGAATTAGAAGCGTCTGAGTATTCACCAGAAGACGACAGCAGCTCGGGCGGCGCGGACCACATAGACGCGCCCAGCACGCCTGTCAGACCCGAGCCTGAAGCTATTATTGCCGCTGGTAAGATTTATTCGTATAGTCCATTGTCCAATTCCGAAAGAAATAGTTTAGGCCGTAAGACAAAGGTTATGTATTACACGGAAGATGAAGATAGATCTAGAACCATGTTGTGTATTTTAAAAGATGACTTACGACTTGCATCCTATAAGAGACGTCTCTTATAAGCTGTCTGGGCAGTCTTATAGGCTTATTAAAGTTTATGTAATGGTTGAGTTTATCCGCAGTATGCTCACACACAGCTGACTTCGATACACGCCCATTCTTTATATCGGAGATGTGTTTCTTCACCCTAACACTGATGCTTCTCTTTTTATGTATGATAACCCACAGTCACAATCTAGTTTGTAACACCTACACAAAGAAATATTACTTTTCACTGGTCTCAAGAATTGACTCACTATCTTGTTAGGCTTGAATATAGTTTTTATGGAAGCTCCATGAAAGATTTTGACTATTTAAATTTGGCTAGTAGCGGGTGCAGCGGTGATCCAGCCGGCGCTGCTGACGGGCAGCGCGCCCCCCGCGCCGCACCGTGCGCGCCTTCCCCCCGCGCACGTCGTGCTGCTCGTGCTCGCCGTGCTGCTGCTGTGCAGCGCCGCGCTCATGCTGTACCGACTACTAGTACACGAAACGGTAAGCCGCACTGAATTTGTTCTTTGTTCCGAGTGAACAAAGTGCGGAAGTTCAAAAACCTCACTTCAGGGCGGTCACAATACAATTACTTCTAAAATAGAAACTAGTAAACACAGTTCTCCTAAATCATAATGTCACATATGTGTATTATCTGTATATTCAGAAGTAATACTTTTAAAAAAATAAAATTTAAAATTATTTAACTTAATTTTAATTATCATTCTTGCATAAAAAAATCCAATTAACAAATAATTATTTATTCTATATTTTAATGTATTCAGGAACCGTCATCCGGTGACGAGCTGTACTCGGAGCTGGTGCGTTGGCGCGCGCGCATGCACGGGCGCGCCGCGGCCGAACTGCACGCGTTCCTCAATACCAATCTGCTTTTACTTACTAAGGTAATATATAATTACTTAATTAACACACTAGTTGAAGACATTTGTGGTAGTTTAGGCAGAGGGAATCTGGCAACTTGCCAAGACACTCCGTTCCCATTAAAACACTTCTGTTCCCTACTTTCTGGCGAATTCTGGAAACATTGAGTGTTGAGTAGTGGGAATCCATGCTGCGCTTTGCCTCGTTATTAGAGTAAGAAAATAAAAATATAACATATTTTAGTTCCTCGAGTAGAATCGAATCCACATCGCTTGTGGGGCACAGGCAATGTGTGTGTGTGCCTTAAGTATTACTGGTATTATTATATTAATATAATAATTTAATTGTCAACAGGTGAGACAGTCACTAGAAGCGCTATCCGGAGTAATATTAACCGACATGGCGCAAAATATAGATGTACCAAACGAAACGGTATTCAGTTAGCGAATTAATTTAAATTAAATCAAACAGATGATTCAAATATCTGAACAAATAGTAGGTATTAGCAGGTTCATTCCCTACTGTTACATTTGTTTTCAGTACCTTTACTCCTAATGGGTTAGGTGATGATGTTTTTTTTTAAGTTGTTAACTGAGTGTTTGCTTTAAAGTGATATATGTAGTGGAATGATTTGCAGAGGTTGCTTGTTTTTTTTTTTCGTTTAAAAAAATATTTTCTATTATTTAATATGAAATGAAGTATCCGTGTCATATATAATTTATAATTCTTTTGTTGGCAAAATTTTGGGTTCTAAATATATTAGATCTTAATTTCTGTATTGTTCTGCTGGAAGGGTATTATTTGAAAATAAACTAACCAAACGTAAATAAAAGAAATGTCAGTAAACTGAATAAAGTATATACAAATATTTTTAACATATTTTTAATTTTAAAAAAGTACACAACCTCTGCATGTTATGTTCCATAGATATTCTATAACAAAATTTATACCCAAAAAATATTTGTACCTGCTAAAGCAAACACCAGTAGCATTCTGTTCTTATATTAAACATTTTGCATTCTGTGATTATTTTAGTAAATTATAATTTTAAGTTAAATTTAGTTAATCCAAAGAATGTTATGGTTTTTGTGATTTTTGTATATAAATGTGGGTATATCCAATTAAATGCCTATAAGGTGTAGATTGTATTGTATGTGTCAAACACGATAGGTTAAGCAGGCCAATACATGGATGGCCAAGGTGTTGGCCAATTATTGGTACTTTCTATATTGAAGTCGGGCCAATTCGTTGGATTGGCCTTATTATGTTGGCCTAAATGGCGATTTTTTTATTTTCTCCCAAGATATTGGCTAATTATTGATACGCTTGTATTGAAATTGAGCCAATTCTTTGGATTGGCCTTGTCATGTTGGCCAAAATGGCGGATTTTGTTTGAATTTGAATGGCATAAGTTACCTATTTCAGTTAATATTAAAACTATGAAGTTCGACTTTGTGATTTTGTCGCTTGTTTCTGTTTTATTACGAAAATATTATTATTATCTATTTATATTTAATAATTAATAAAAAATGTTTTGAGATTCAAGTGACATTTACATAGAAAAAGCTTTGATTTTGATTGAAATTCGGGTAGTGGATTATTAACAATTAATACATTCCTACAGTGATGTTAGAGTCAGAGCACAGTATTTTCGTTTCTATGAAATTATTCTAAAGAATTAAAAATAAATTCTTTATATTCTTATTTTTCACTTATTAATTAATCTCTTTTTCTTATCTTTGACTTTTTATTTTTTTTATTATGATAATATATACAATTTAACAACAAAAGTTCCTTTACTTTTGTGAAATAGGACAATAACATATAAAATTAACGCTCTGGCTCACTTTTTGTATGTCTGTACTTTTGTATGTAAATATTAATATCTACAAGACATTGTGAATGATTAAATGAGTTTCTTCAAAATAATACTTATAACTTCGATTTCCGTTTTAGACAATTGATAAATTAATAGTGAATTATTTTTTCTGAACTAAATTACTATTATTCTTGGTTAACGCATTTAACTTTAAATTTAAAAAAAAATAGTTGTTACAATGTTGAAAAATGTAATAAAATAAATTTTATTACACAAATTAGGTATGTTGATCTTAATTTGAACCAATTTAAATTATATATTATGGAAACAAGAAATTCATATAACAAAATTTAATTTAAATAGGCTTTTTTTAACCAAAACCGCAGTAAATAGCTAGTCGTTTCTATTTTAAATGATTTGCCAAACAAATATTTAGAAACAATTTTTTTAATCTTGCCAATGATTAATGTATGTACACATGTATGTTTGTAACGATCTAAGGTAAAGTGGCATCACTGATAAATATTAGTATCGTCGGCTTAGAGTTATGTACATTTCTGGACAATTCGAAAGTGTAAAAATATATATATAAAATGGAGCTTTTTAAAATAGACCTAATTTTTCTTTTATATAGTAGAGATCAATTAATTTTTAAAATTTTAAAATAAAGATACGTAATTATGGGTTTGATTTCCTTTTGTGGGAATGAATCGGAGAGTAAGGAGTGTCTCAATAATAGGCCTTACGTTTGTAGCACCTTGTTTGTTTTATAAAAAAAAATATTGATAAATTTATTTCAAGTGCTCTATAATATTCTTATGTAAATATATTTTAAAAAGCATTAATATTTATTTTTTTATACAAAAATATATATTATTCTTACATTATGAGTTATGCCACTTTAGTACGGGTCGTCTCGTTTATTTTAAGTATCCAAATAATGTTAAGGACATTTTAGTAATCACTTAGTATCCTTTTTGTATTGATGTTTGGTGTTTGAATTTAGATTTCATTTTGTTCTGTTTTTCTAATAAAAACATATTTGGAATATGTTACTTTTTAGCCATAAGTATGTGTATTTTTTAATTATTCTTTTCTTTAATTATGTAAACTTTATTTTTTGTACCAAATAATATGTATAAAAAATACACATAAAATGAAATCTCAATTCTAACATTAAATTAAACATCGAGATATGTTAAACATAATTTATTATTCTAGTCTTTAGAAAAGCTCAACTGGTATGTTTTGGTACTATTAAAAGAAGGTACTTACATGAAAACTTATATTGATGTCTTCAAACATTGGCTCCAAATATACAAATTTTGGGCCAATTATAATTATGCCAATGATAATATCAAATTATATGAAAATGTTCTCTAAAGTTATTTCAAAAATGTTTCCAATAATATTTTTAGAAAACGTATATAAACTTGAATGAAATAGAGACGTTTTCTTAAAATATTTTGCTATCTTTATTACGGAATAATACTTTAAAAATGTCAATATTGACCCAGTTTGTTGGTGCCAATGTTAGACTTACACTCGCTCTTTGAAACGTCATTTAGCATTTAATTGACATTAAGTTGATCATGTAAGAATATTCGATTTTAATGTCATTTGAGTGTTAATTAAGGTTTATGAGTGCGTTAAATCAAATAAACGCATGGTTGATTTAATTATTTTATACACTAATATGGCTGTTCGTAGTGTAGGCTCCAGATATAACTTATTTATTAGAGATTTATTTTTATTATGTGTCTTTTTAAAGGGCTTTAATGTTTTTTTTATTTGAATTGTCACAAAATATCTATAAGTTATTTCAAATGTAGTTGTATAAACGTTATATTTTGTCACGGTTTAAATTGATTAATATTGAAGCTACCATATTTATTTTTTATTGCAAAAAGAAAATAAAGAGAAATAGTTTTTGCCAAAGACAATGCTAGATAATATTTAAGTAGTTAGCAGTTTGTAATATCCAGTGTTAGATAGGTTTTGTGGGAAATTATATTTTTGGCTTCACTTGTTATCGTATAGACATCAATTAACAATTTATCGTTCCGTCTGTCTGTTGAATAGAAATTGTTAAAAAATATTTTTAAATTCTTTTAAAATTAAATTCGCCTTTCAAATTGTGGGTTAATCTCAATTAGTTGTATAGATTTGGGGGTATATTAATTATACGGACAGACAGACGGTGTTAGTGCAATCTTATTGTTATAATTAATTAATGGTTTCTCGTAGAAATTGTTAAGATTTTTTTGTTATGCGGTCATTTTGTATATATGATTGGGATTTGTTTGTTATTTTTATGTAAATAATAGATAAAGGACCTTATTGAACATATATTGTTGTTTTATTTAATATTCATAAGTTAAATATCATATTAGAAATAACAAATATAATGTGAGTTCGATTTCCACTTGAATAAATGAAATATTTAATAATTTTTATTTCATCGCTCTGGTAATAAGGCAATCGCGGCGTAGAGTTCCGCCACTCAACACGTAATGCGTCCAGCTGAAAGTGGGAGACGTGTCTTCATACTAGGTTCCCTTAGCCTACTCTGCAATATAATCAAATACATTAATATTTTGTTTAGAATCTTTGCCTCTGCGCCACGACTGGCCTTATTTTTAAAAACAATTGAATATAACTCTATTGTATATACTATTAAGAATTTTTATTATTTAGGTCGACTTTATTTGATCTAAAAGAAAATAAACTTTTTAAGTTAAAATGATTCAAAATTGTAATAGCATTTCAAAATATATTCTAAATGATTGACAACGTATGGTGTTTCAAAAAAATGAAAAACATATTTAAATGAAGAATAATTTAATAAGTAAACAAAATATTCTCAAACATTAACATTAAACAAATAATAAGCTACAATTTTAAATATAATACATATAATTTTCACATTTATAACATACACCAAGAAAATTAAGAATATATCCAATGAAATTGTTATAACAATAATTGTTTATCGTATGTTTTTGTTGTTATTATATTTAATTCATATTCATTTCCTCGAATCGGTCTCTTATCGTATGTACGTATTTATAATTGGCACACGGAACATTTTCTAGCAGCCTATAAGTATATTCCAAACATACCCTGTTCCAAGCTTCATATCATTCTTTTCCTTGACACATTTAGGTTTTTAAAGTTTTATTTATAAAGGGTAAACATTAATTAAAAAATGACTGGTATCAATATGGCTCATAAAATTGTATTTTTTAATGTAAAAATTCAGCTTCACGCTGTATCTCACACATATAGCAGGGCAGTCAGTGGGAATCTAGGCGTAAGACACTCCGTTCCCCACCACCGCCGAATTTTCGAGGCATTGCGTGTTGAGTGGCAGAACTCAACGCCGCAAAAAGAAAAATAATATAAAGTATTAATTTCTTAATTGTTACATTGAGAATGAAAAAAACTGTAATTATTTCAATATTCAATTACTAATAGGGAATTTTAGAATAAACAATATATTATCAATGCCCTATTTCTTCTTAGACAACGTCCTCTGTTTCTCCGCGTGCAGCACCAGTTGCTTGTCAGTCGCCAGTCCCTTCCTGGTCCTCACTGCGTCCATGTACGCTTTGGCTTTGTTCACTCCGTCCCACTTCTCACCCCAATGGAGGTATTCCTCTTCAGTTCTGGGCCTCCAGAATGGATCTATATCGATCACCTGGAATTGATAAAAATATATCGTAAATATATATAGTTATTATGATTATCGTTAACTATAATAAGGAGCGCCTTAAAATATTTTGTAGCAATGTGCTAGATATTAAAAATGTTATTATTAAAATGTAAAAAGTAAATGAAGAAAGTTTAGTGGTTTCTTCAAAATATGTTATATAATTTTCATTTTTTCTTCTTTGTGAAGCTTCATGAAGGCGTGAAGGTTCCCTCTGTTCACCCTGTGCGGTATACACCGTAACGTTCACAGAAAAAAGCTTCTACAATCTTCTAATCTAAGTAATTTTACAGAATGATCAGAAATAAATTAAGTAATTTCTTTAGCATAGAACTATAAAATTTACCTCCCAATGACTGAACATGAGTTGAGGAGCGGCGAGACCGGACGTGTGCGTGCGCAGTTCTATCGCGAACTTGAAGCTCTCCGCGACCGGCATCAGCGCCTGCACCCTGAACGACGCCGACCCGCTCTGGAGGTCGCTGCCGATGACCCTGCCGCCACGTCTGCCCAAAGCTGCGTATAGTCTACCTGTAATAACAATAAATTAAATTGATTAATTATTTTTCAATTTTATTGTGGCAATGTTCGATTGCCACTCTATTCTTTTAAATTAATTTTATTTCAACGCTTTAGTAAGAATGTTGATGGCCATGTCTGGAATTCAGGACTTTTGTCCCATTAACTTTCGTATGATATTATAAACCTATTGAAAATAGATATTCCAAACTTATCTAACAATTCAGTGCTTATAATCTCTGAATTTGGACGTTTGAATTGACTGTCTTTTTACCAAATGATAGGGTTAACTGGATAATAATAAATGTTTTAATATACAAGGTACGGTCTCGGAAATAGGGGACCCATGTCCAGCAGGGGACGAGGACAGGCTGATGATGATGATACATACTAAGATCATATATTTTATTGTTCGCAAATCATCTGAAAAATGACAAAATATAAAGACGAAAAGATAAAAATAGAATTTAGAAGCTTTTGCACAATAATATCAAAATTTGCTGAGTTTATTGACTGAAACCGTACACCACGGGTATCGGGTGACTTCGTATCGCGTGATAACTTAACTTTATAAGAAGGATATGAAAAACCACACGAAAAAAGTTCGCCTCGTGACGCCAAAGCTTAACGAAATTTTTAGGGTGCAGTCGGGTAGAAAGATTCTTGTAAACGGATTCGGTATGGTCATTTTGAGATGAAAAGAGGTCTTCCGGTTATGGGCGTGCATCCGGTCCGATTCGTCACGTCCGGATGCTGGGCCCCGGAGCTCACTGATGCTTTATGACAAGTAAATTAAGATGAAGTTGCAATCGATGAAGTTAAAAAAATGTTTCATATTTTTTATTAAATTTTCATTTCTTCGCTTTAGTGTCGAGGCCGAAACGCAGCGTTGAGTTTCGCCATTCAACACGCTATACTATACCTCTAGAATTAGGCGGAAAGTGGGCAGCGGAGTGTTTTAACATTAGGTTCCCTCTACTTACCCTGTGTTATCAAAAACGAAATTAGTATTTTCAATAACACAATAGTAAAACGTTTGTGTAGAAAAATATATAAAATAAACAATCCATATAGAACACAATGGACATTAACAATTACTCGTGTTTGGTGTTACGTTACAACCGACGCTGTTACAATTTGTATGTATGTTGTGTATATTATAACAGGACAAAGTTCCATGGAATTGTTCTTTAAAATAATAATATTAGTTTAGACAGTAGTTACGTGTAGGAGAATATAGTTCCATCTTATAATTGTTATTTAATTGATTTCTGGTTTCTTCTTTCCCCATTTTCCGCTGAATTATGGTGGCATTGCGTGTTGAGTGGCGGAACTCAAAACCGCGCTTTGCTTTAACTAAATGTACCTAAGCTATGTATAAAACGACGAAAAAACATTTTTTTTAATTTTTTTCGAGGTAGGCGTTAGAAAATCCAATGTGGAGCTTAATAATTCTTACTATCGTAGATAGATTCTCAATTGTGATTATTTTTTATATAGTTTCCTATCAATTTTAAGTGTTTCTTTTTCTTATCTGATAAGAAAAAGTATCTACTATAATTTTTTTAGCTTCACGATTTGCCCCGCAAACAGCAGGGTTGGCAGACCCTAGTGACAAGACACTTCGTTCTTCGTTCAATGTAGTTCCTTTTCTGATTCATCGACTTGTTGAGTGTCGAAATTCAACACTGTACATGATTAGGACTTGGGATCGAACCCACAACCAACGCTTTTGCAGTCAGGGGTATCGGCTGTATTACTCGCTACGAAGGCCTCATGATATAGCTATAATTAATATCAATATTTCTCCAAGCGGAATTTGAAGTTACAACCAACACGTTTCGTCCATTAGAACTGTTCTACGATGACGTTTGTTAAAATCACATTAAAATAATTTAATGTTTAATGAACGTATAACATAAAATTAGGATAATAATCTAAAACTAGAATATATTTTCATATAATTTTATTCGTCGAAGTAAGCAAAATCTCGCTTAGAATTTGAGTGCTTTTGCGGTTTTGTTGGTAAAAATCATATTAGAGAGAAAATAAACTAGCCGCGAACCGCATTTTTAATGGATTTATAAAAATCTAAGGTTTACGCTCAAATGGACTCGTTCTTAGAGATTCCTTTTATTTTATTATACTTAGTTTTTATATTTGAGTTATATGCTGGCACAGTTTGGGTTTTGATATCAATGAGATTTAGATTAAATTATAATTTGAAGTTTCAAATTGTCACCGAGTGTCACGAGGCTATCGTAAATATATAAACAAAAATAACAAATATTAATAAACATCAAAAATAAAACTAAATAGCCACTAGGAGAAAATAAGTGGTTTACCTCTATTCACTTTTATTGGCAGTCCTGCCACTCAACACGCAATTCCTCCAAAATTCGGAGGAAAGCAGGGAACGGAGTGTTTTAACACGAAGTTCCCTCTTCCTACCCTACTGAGTGCGGTATACAGCGTGAAACTGATTTATTCTTTTCAAATTTTATTGAAGAATTTCTATAAAACATATTATATCACAAAAGTTTAGTGATATGAGCAAAGTCATTAACTTACGTAGTCCAACGTTAAAAGTAAGCGGATATTGGGTTCAATTTCGCTGACCGGCTATATTAGGCAATTTAATTTTAACCAAGTAAGCGGTGACTTTTGTTTAGCATTCGTTTGGAAATGCGATATTTCCTTTAAAATTTTAAATACCACTCTAATAGCGAATCATATTATTAAATTATTATTAGACTATAAAATTAAAATTCAGAATTTCTGATACAAGTACCTACAATTCACTTCCAAATCCGCACTTACGTAAAAGAGGGTAAACACTTGATGGAATAGAGAAAAAAATGTGTAACAATATTTTATTTACTTTGAAATATCTATAAGCAAATAAAACATACAAATATTTTCCATTAATAAAGAGAAAAGAGAATTATAACATTAAAATAAATTATTATCTATAATATATGAAGATTTTATTTATGTTTAAGAAAAGATCTAAATACTTAGATTAAATTAGACATTTAGACAACAAATACCAAACATCGTTAGACTTAGATTTAGAGGATAGAACGGTCCGTTGTGCCCTATATCGACGAGACCGGTGCCGGAGATAAAGCAGTTATATTTTGTTCCGGGACATCCGTCCTTCACACGACAGCTAAATAAACTTATTTTAACGATATTTATATTCATATATATATATATATACACATATTCTATAACATATATATTTTATGTTGGTAGGCTTTGATTAGAAAATAATGGCAATGAAAAAAAAACATTTTAGTACAACATTAAAATTATGAATATGGTACCAACAATCAAAATTAAAATCAAGTCTTCCTAGATACTATTTTTTGGGGTCAGTTTATTTAAGAGGGCAGTCGTGGCGCAGGGGGTCAAGTGTGGCTATAAGTGGTAGTGGGTTCGATCTCCATTATTTATAAGCATACATATAAAATTTGATACGAACAAAGTTTTCTGTATAAATTTGTTATATCTACTATACTCAATATCAGAATGATGTAGGTGTCGTATCTCTAGCTAAATTAATATAGTTAATCAATTATTAATTGTTATTGCTAGTTATTAACGATATCCGCGACTCTATATGTAATAAGACTATTAATAATATATGTAAGTTATAGTTTCAATATATTATTATAGTACATACGTGCAATTATTGATTGCAATTTTGAAATATATGTAGTTTAAAAAAATCAAATCGAATCAACAGCTTGGTAGGCAAAGGGAACCTAGTGCTTAATTAACCCCAATTTCCACCAAATTCTGAGACATTCAGTGTTGAGTGGCGGACCCTAAAACAGCATACAATATCATATATATAAAATTTTTTACTTTAAACAAACTCGTAGTGACCTTCAATACTAGATGTTTGCGAGGAGCATCGAATGCGTATACCGCAAACATCCGTTGGGTCGGCACTCCCAGATCCCATATAAAAACATCTTATTATAAGCTGACAAGCTCCGGCCGTTGTAACGGCACGCGGAAATATAGCACAATTAAAGAAAATACCGTACCGGGACTCTTTTATAGCTAAATGATCATTATGATGGATTGACCCAATCTATCTATATTTTTTATCTTTTTCTTTTCTCCGTTTTATAGGTATTTCGTATGTTATGAAATAGGCAGAGAGAATTGTGGTGGTATTTTGAGTGGTGGGTGACGGAATCAATTATGTACTGCAGCTATATAGATAGTTCTATCTGAGAAATTAAAATATTTCAAATATAAACTTTTTCAATTGGACCTAATACCCTTAACACTTAATATATCGTAAACATCAAGAAATAAATATATTTTTATGAGTATATCTATATATATATCTAAGAACGTAAGATACTTTTCTTTAAAAAACAACATAGAATAATAACAATTTCTGAACGCAGACTTTAAATATAATGAATGAGAGTTAAGCCGCAAAGAATTTTTTTTATAGGCACCTACGATATTATATTTATTAAAACTAAACAAGTTCCCTTTTAATCTATTCTAATAATAGTAGGTATATTGATAGGTTCCATTACAAAATATATTATATGTAATTATTAAATTTGCAATATCACTTAACATATAACGACATAATAAATGCATAAGAAACCCAATCTAGATGAACACGTAAACAGGTGCATTCTCGTCATACATGTATAAAATGACTCAAAGATGATTTAAACGAATACGTCTTATCTAGATTCAGTCTAGGAACGTAATTAAACTACTTTTTAATCTAACAGCGGTAGGCAGAAGGAACCTAGTTCCGTTCTCTATTTTCCGCAGAATTTTGGAGGCATTGCGACACCAGGGCGAAGAAATGAGAACGAAAAATTTAAATAAATATTTTATTACCTCGAGTGGAAATTGAACCCATAACCAATTTACACTAACTTGTGCTCCTGTGCCACAGCTGGCCTCTAAGCCATTTTTTATTGAATTAATTAACGCTATCTGCAATTACTCCGGCGCCAATCTAGATTCACTTAAGATTAACACTGAACCAAACCAACATTTATCTTTAGTTTAAAATAAAACACCCATTGGTTGCATAAAATATCCGATAGCCAAGGATTGTGGTTATCAATACAATCCAAGGTTAAAAATAGACCGTCCGTCGAGTACTATTGACTTGACCGTGAAACGAGCAAAAAGTTAAACTAAACGACAATTCCACAAATATTTTTAACTGTAGCTAGTTATTTTTAACTGGAGGTTTAAGATAAGAGGTGCTATTATCGAATATCTAGATCTGATAGGATTTTGTTTTTATGTTTATTCTTTATAGCGACGGGAAATGATCGACGGGAAGGGAGAAAAACGTAATGGACCACTTTTTACTTCGCCTCGTCGGTGACAAATTGCGAGCGATTCGAGTTCTGTTTCTGTTTACCTGTTCTCGACGTCATAGGTTTCCATGCTGCTTTTACCATTACATATTTTGTACACTGGAACATTTGGAACTGGAACGTTTTTACATTTGGAAATGATAATAATATTACCAGCTTCACGCTAAAGTAGGCAGAGGGAATATAGTGTTGAGACACTCCGTTCTCCTCTTTCCGCCGAATTTTCAAGGCATTGCGTATTGAATGGCGAGGCTTAACGCCACGCTTTGGTTTGATTGAAACTATTAATAAAAATACATTCATTACCCCGATTTGGAATTGAACTTACAGCCGTCGCGCTTACAGTCACAGTCACCTAAGCGACACGACGGCCCCTATTTTAAAATAGGTGTTTACTAAAAATTTTTATATTTTTGAAAAACAAGGAAACTTTTGATTTTGTTCCAAGTTAATAAACTTAAACTTTTATTTTTAGTTTATAGTTACTTTATTCTTTCTAATATAATAACAAAATCAAAACGGGTAAAGAATACCCGATATTTCAGGCTGGGGCAAAGGAAGCGGGGGTCTCGTTACCGATATCCGTCGTGCTCGTACGTACTTGCGCGCGCTGCTAAGAACTCACATCCTGTAGCATCTGGTGGTGCTCTTCATTTAAGAAGTGTTTGTGGCTTTCGAGTAAATATATAGAAAAAAAATGTGTTAATTACTGTGGGAATTACACACCCTTCTGTAGTAATAGGATTATAATTTAGATAATTTTATTCCACAGTAAAAACTATTAATATTAAAAAAAAATCAGGTTCGCTCGGCATTCCGAACACAGCATGTTAGGCAAAGGGAACCTAGTGTTAAATAACATTAAATAATAATTCATTAGCTCGAGAGGGGATCGAACCCACAACCGTTGCATTACAGTCACCTATTACGGCCTCGCTATTAGTATTAACATTTTTTATAATAAAAAAAATCCTACCAATTTGGCTTTCCTACCGCCTATTAAAGCTAACTGCAATCATCTTTCTTATGTTAAGTTAAAAGATTTTATTCACGCACAAGATTACTATTTACAATTTCTTGGTATAACAAGTAATTTCACATGTAAAACCAATTTATATATAGAAATTGATTATAACATATATTATAGAAAATAATAAATTTATATTTATATGGAATAAATTGTGCAATTCATTGGAATTATATGATATCAGACTATAATCTATAAGAAGGTTACTATAATGACGTTAGGTAATACGAAGCCTAGACTACTATAATTTAATTTAGGTTTTATTATGCACTAGATTTATTTTATAAGGTGGGCTATTTTTAGATTTAAAAGCGCGTCACGAGGTCCTGATCAGCCGTGCTGATGTATTCTCCACATAGCGGAGTAGCATCAGGCAGGCGGAACCCTAGTGTCAACACAGCTGTCCAGTTTATGTCCGAAAAGTACCAAGACAGTTCCTACTTGTTAAGTAAAACAATAAAATACTTTACGCTTTATCTAAGTAAAAGGGGAAAATGAAAATAACACTGCGGATATAATGCTTATATCACGGCGTTGAGTTCCGCCACTCAACAGGCAATACCTCCAAAGTTCCGCGGAAACGGAAACGGAAATGTCGTAATAGCAACAGAGTTTTAACACTAGTTAAAATTACCAAGTTTCCTTTAGCCTACAATATAGCATTATACAGTTGTAAAACATATCACAATCATCTCTATCAATCCCATCGAATGATAATCGAACCCAGAACCTTCCCAGACGCTACCACTACGCCATGATAGCCTTATTCCTTGATAGCATTAGCATCAATTATTGTTCTATTTCGGGGATCAATGGCTGGTTGAGGCGGGAGGTCGCACGTGGGCAGATGTCAACCTGCACGTGGAAGATACGACCACTGACTGTGATGATCTAGGCAAATATATGAAATTCGATTAGGTTAATTTATGTATGGATTAAATTATATTTATTTTATATGCCATAGTTATAAAATTTATTTATTTATTTATTTACACTTTATTGTGCACAATTACACATTAAGAAGAAAAGGAAGAGTATAAAAACGACAAAAATATAACAATTGACACACAAAAGGCGGCCTTATCGCTAATCAGCGATTTCTACCAGACAACCTTTGGGTTAGGGAATCTGTGATAATTTAGGAAAAATATATGTTAGTTAGAAAATAGTTTTAAATGTAAATTGAAAATGTTGGTACATTTGGAAAACGAACGTCATTACATCGAATTAAATCAAAACCAACCAAAACATGAAAGAAAATGCTTAAACTAGACTGTAATTTCAAATGTTATTACAAGCTACAGATAACTAAATAAATAAACTTTTCAAGCAGTTTCTAACGGGCGCCATTCCTACTAGGACGAATAAATTAACCCTAGCTTCCCTCAGACTCCCCTAGTGTATGAGGAACACGTTACACAGCAAAACATCAACTTAAAAAAAATATAATAAAAGAAAAAAAAAAAATCAATCATAAGACATATCCATAAATCTTAAGATTGTCGTCTGGTATTTGCGGTCACACTACACGTGGCGTCTTGAGACACGCTTCTACGAGTATCTATAAAGGATCTTATATCTCTGTTATATTGGCAGACTTCCGCATTACTTTAAAATATTATTTTTATTTTATTTGTATCTTATTCTTAATAATCTATAAATAAAAGTAGTAGGAAAATTTTTATTTGTAATGATTATACGAAGGCGAAGTGCGGCGTTAAGTTCCACTAGTCAACACGTAATGAATCGCGAATTCGGCGGAAAAAAGAGGCGGCGTGTTTTAACACTAGACTATATCTGTCTATCCTGCCTACATGCAGGATACAGCGTGAAGCTGAAATATAATAGGAAAATAAGATATCTTTAAAAGACTTGATTAAAATTTATTAATAGAAAATATTTACGAAACGTGTGACATTCAAATTAATGAATTTAGGTATAAAAATGTTAATAGAAATAATTTTAGCAGTTTCGATTAGTTAAGCCAAAAACAATTTTGTATACGGGTTGTCAAGTAAAATTGTATGAGAATTTATGTATATAATTAATAACTGCTAGGAAAAAGGCTAATTCCACTGATACTTTTTAGAAAAACGACGTTTCCTTATTAAAAATACTTGTGATTATTTATTATTTATAGTATCTTATAATAAAAAAAAATATATTCAAATATGTTTTCTTACAATAACATAAAAAGATAAGACTTTACTGTAAGAAATAAATGAAAGAAATAATTTCAAATTCGAACCCCAACCATTCAAAAGTATTATATCTAACCAACAAATACTTCAAAGTTCTAATCTAAGCACCATATATTACGCTAACTTTAAACTTCCAAAGACATTTATCGCAGTCAGTGGAAAACAGTATTTAACTTGTCAAATAGTTCGTAGGTACGTCGCGTGTGTCAAGCCATTATAATTTTAGTGTAAAAGTTGGTACTAGCTATTAAGAAGTTTTCCAACGGTCGTTACAAACGAGCCTAGTTTTCCATCATTAGATGAAAATACGTATATAATACAAATAGCATTTGTGTATTCTAGCGTGATTGCACGCAAATTAAGATTATGACGTCAGTGGTTGTTAGAGGGTTTGTAATTTAGTTTACGTAAGCGTGTTAGCGTGAAGTGTTTTCACCTTCATGCTGTATCTCGCATATATAGCAGGGTAGGCAGAGGAAACCTAGTGTTAAGACATTCCGTTTTCCGAATTATCGATGCAACGAAGAGCTTTGCCTTGTTACCAGAGCGAGTGGGAATCGAACCCACAACGTCGTGTTTATAACCACAACAACAAGCGAGTACAATTGCGCCTCGAGGGCCTTAATGAGGCCGTTTAAAAATTAATTAATAGAAATTAAAAAGTAAAGACCATAAAAGAGTCAATTTGGACCATTAAAAATACAACCATACTCAACGACAATAAAAAGTTGAACCAAAGTCATAATCCACAGATTATTAACTACAAACTGGAAAAAAAAACTATAATAAAACGAAAAAAAGAAACACCAGTTAAACGCTTTAACTGCCTTAAGTTATTTAAGAGAATAGGCCTAACCGGATATCTCACTTCCTAGTAAAAGAACAAAAGTCAAATGACAAATGCTATGGAATGGTATACAAAGGCTCGAGTGCGCGTGCCGGTGTGTTTCTCTATTAAGATAAAGAAATCTACAGTTTCTCACTGGAGGGGGTGCGAGAAAAGAAACACTAACCACTAGAGTCTCGAGTGTCTTTGTTTAGTCACTATCGGGACAATACACTTAGTTTTAGTGGTGTGCCTTCTTATCTAGCACGTAGGGTTGCCATAGTTTATAGGAGTAAAAAGATATTGTAATTTATTGTTAGATTAGTTGTCCTTAATTTTTTTTCAATAATATTTATAAATTAATATTAAAACCCTCCGCTCTTTACTTTCCACCGAATTCCGGAAGCACTGTGTGTCATGTGGCGGAACACCAGAACACCAGAGTGAAGAAATGAAAATATAATTAATTCAGTTCAGCGTTTTCAGTCATGCCCTGAGCCACGACCGGTCACAGAATTCGGCAGAAAGTGGAGAGCGGAGTGTCTTAACACTAAGCTACCTCTGCATGCCCTGCAAAAACGAAATACAGCGGGAATTTTACAAAATACCAGTAAGGTACATGAAAAAAGGCGTGTGAACACACTTTCATAAGTGTCTATAAAAATTTTTTGAAGTTGTTTTGATCAGCAAAATTCTCTCGTTATTTAGTCCACTCGAATTGATAGCTTTCACATGAAGTGATACTAAAGTGTACTTCTGTTACGTTATTTAACTTTTACTATACTTACGTCATATTTTACACTATAGTAATAAAGCTTAAATTAAATGCAGGTATAGGGAAAAAGTATTAAATTTTTTTTTACATTATTTAGAAATAAATATAGTCTTATATACCAAATTTCTAAAAGAACATAAAAAATCTACCACATTTTAGCAATATGCAAAACACTATAAACATTAATGTGGAGAATATTTTTTTTATTATATTAAAAAATATTTTCTAAGAAAAATATATTAAAATTTTGGAATTTCTTTACAACTTCTGTTAATAAAAACTTTGACTTGGTGACTACATACGATCGTTGCGAACACCGTTACTCCTTTCTTGATCTAAGGCTATTTTTTATTTTACTATATCGTAAACCTTTTATCGTTGGCGAAGAAAAAGAATTGGACCGGTTTTGTCCAAATACCTATAGACTTAGGTAACATGCCATTTTCAAGCATGCCATTCTTAATATATACCTACTATAGAAGAATTATTAAAAAAAAAATGCCACAATGCTTTTTTAATATAATAATATAAATAAATAAAAAACCAGTCCAATAACGGAGAATTTTGTCAAAATTTCAATTCCTATTAAAACTTGCCTTCGAGTCGGTTCGTAATGAAAAAAACATGTGACCACGTGCCAAGGAACACACATTCATATAAAGCCTCGACACCTTAGATCATCGGATTCATAGAAATGATTTAACTGTGATTTTTATTTTACATATATAGAGAGCTTAGTTTAACTTCAATATTTTAAATATAATATACTAAAAATAGATACAAATACAAAAACGCAAACTTAGTTTATTAAATTTTAGAGAACAAACTAAAAAAAAATAGCAAAACGATACGAAAATCAAGGATTTCTCACAATTAAAACTAATAATATATATAACAAAATAACGTAGATGACAATTTAATCTATATATATAAAATCGAAAGGTCACTCACTCATCACGAAATCTCAGAAACTACATGTGCTAGGAATCTCAAATTTTGCATAGAAGTTACTTATAGGACGTAGGTGCTCGCTTAGACGGGAATTTGCAATATTCGACTTCTAAGGGGTAGTTTTTGGGGTGGAAAGTTTGTATGAAACTTCGTTACTACAAATGCTAGGAGTCTCAAATTTTGCATGGACGTCACTAGGACGTAGCCATGGCGACAGAAATTAATAATAACATAGTTCACGCGGGTGAAACCGCGAGCGGGCCGCTAGTAGCTTATATATAAAGAAACAGGTTTCGCGACGTATTCGTGATGGCATTTCTATGACGATCGACACGGTGCTAGCCCGTAACAACGTATAACCAGAAGGTATACATAGTACTATGTCGACTGTCCACTCATTCATAAGAAGCGGTTCATTCATGCGAGCGCGCGGACTGTGAATGGGAGCGAGCGAGACGGAAGATAGGGTTAGGTCGTAGCCAGAGGACTGTAGTTCTTGCAAATATTTTTTTTTATAATACCATTAATAATAATTATATGTAGGACAATTTGTATATTTACTAAACTTTTAGCAAGTTAATTAAATATTTATGTATCTATAATTATAATTTTAAAAGATACCTACAGAAAATCAAATTAAAAAAATCAAAAATTAATAAATAACAAAATCAATATTAGGTTATTAAAATATATTTCTTTCATAGTAAATATTAATAAAATATTAATAAAAGGATCGCTCATTCAACTCATCGCTGGTCGTATTACATTGACAACAATTTCAAATTCCCATGAATGACCGGTTCCGCGAACCGACTTTTGAAACAATAGTATATGTTTGTAAAAGCTACTTACAAGAACCACTCGTGGTCAAGTGGGATTATCGTACGCTCATTGTTCTTCGAGTGTAGTTGTAAAGCCATAAGAAGCTTCACAAGACAGAAATAACTTCACATTGTAATACTAAACAATGAAAAATAAATATAAATACATAATTCTAAGCCCAACTATTCTTACTCAGTCGTTTTGGAGGACTAATTATTATTATTAAAAATAAAAAAATTGCGAAAACGATTAAATTAGAAAAAAAAAACGTTACTTAAGTGTAACTTAAAATCAATATAAACGTATCTTTAGACTCGAGCAACAAGATTGTGTAAAAAAAACATCGTCGGTAGGAAGTCAACCCGAGCGCGACTCTACAGTCTTGATACGTGGAAGATACCGAAATGTATAATAAATAAATAACACGTTCATTCACGAATATCCAGACAATATATTAAACTTAGCTACGTATTTAATTTGATTATAGTTATACAGTTTGTGAGAATATACAACTTTGAAAAAAGTTATAGTAAAAATAATAATTCAAAAAACTATAATATATAAGTTATTAAGAAACCCCCTAAATATGCAAGAACAAATCCTAAAAAAAACAAACAATCAAACAAACAAAAACAATCAAAAAGCTCGAGCGCAAAAGCCTCCAAAGTATCAAGTGATCGCGATCCCCGACCGCCGGTCTCACCGGGCGCGTAGGCCAAGAGTTACCTGCGTCGGCGCGCCCGCCGCCAGTCCGAGCCCGACCCGCACGCCGCCCGTCCGTGCCACAGTGTCACCGTGCCACAGTGTCACAGTGCAACATGCAAGTGCTAGCCGCGCTGCTCATTGCGGGGTTCATCGCCGGCGCGAGACCCGCAATACGGACACCCCTCGAAGCCTTCCGTCCGTCAGGAGAAACGCACGTGCGGAGACCGGAGAAACTGCCCCTATTGCCGCACAAACGGACCGCCCAGCCCAAGAGTGGTCTCAAGATTCTCTATCAAACCGGAGTGAGTATTGAGATCCTTCTTTTAGCAACAAGTGTATAAATAAAAGTTTCTTTATAGCTAACAGAATTCGCAACGTTGCCTTGAAAATTTTATTTCGTAACCTGCATAATTATGACCTAATTTTTATGTTGTCATTTACGAAATCGTTATTATTTATGCACGAAAATAAAATAAACCTAAAATGGCCTTTCCTCGATTTACACTCACCAGTTAATTTGCCGCGACGGATGTAATGTTTTAACTCCCATGGTTTCCGATATCTTGGAGTAATTACAGCCTAGTTAATACCAGCACAGATATTATATTTATGAATTTAATATAACGTATAGAAATTATTAGGATATCCTGAGAGGCAGTTCAATTTGTGGTAATATATATTTATTTAGTAAAATTGCTGTATCTGTTACACTTCCATGCTATTTGGAGTAGGATTCAAAAGTTGCTTGTTAAACTTTAAATGAATGCGTAAATAAATAAATAATAGTGTTTATTTATATGTTTTAACGGATAACGGAGTATGTTTAACCGTCGTGGCATAAGCCTGTAACTGTACGGTGACGGTTGTGGGTTCTATTGCCACTAGGGGGAATGAATTATTCTTTATTAATATATTCTTTTCTTCGCTCTGGTACTAAGGCAAAAGCACAGCGTTGAATTTCACATCTTAATACGTAATACCTCGAGAAATTCGGTCAAATAAGAGGAACGGAGTATCGTACAGCGTGAAATTAATGTTGTTATTAAATACTAAAAAAATATATTAAAAAATCTATATTATTATTATTTATTGGAACGCAAGCGATTGATTTTTATCTCAAAATTTCTTTAGTGTTTGGGACAAAGCTTGAACGGACATTTGGCGGGAAAATGTGTTTCTGAGATATAATCTAAAGTATGTGTTAAAATTATAATAATTTCATAATAAACTTGTAAACGGATGATTGTTATTATTTAAAAAAATCATAGTTTATGGCTTGTTTACTTCTACAGCAGTAGTAAGTGTGTGAAACGTCGTGACCATGGTCACGATTGATATAATCGAATACGCATTGAAATTAAACAATGTGTAATATATAAAGAGAGAGAGAGAGAGAAATAAATATGAGTTATTGGTATAATGCAATATTATTGAAATATAATCGTATAAATTAAATAAAAGCTTCTAATTATCCAAAACTGTCGCAACATACCCTGAACTAACTTACGAGTGATTTGTTTTCTTTCATCATCGAAATTACTTTAAGAGAATTAAATAAAGTGATTAAATATCGGTGATTAACCAAATTATATATAAATGAATTAACTTGGAAAGGAAACGAAAATACAACAAAAAAAATAATAATTTATATAATCGCTTTTGATCAGAAACGTTTATTATTCTTGTAAGAAATGTTATTATAGAAATTTACCTCCTATCCGTGGACCTTCTTACTTGGAAGTCATTTACCACATCTTGGAATCCGCTCTGGACATAGGCAGATAGATGGAAATATTTGGAATTGTCCAACCAATGTTTTCCTGGATTAAACGTTTTCGAGATCTCCATGATATTATTAGTCACGTATGCGATGTTCTTCCACGAAGGGAACCACCCAGCAATTAGCCCAATTAAAACAAAAAATACCGACAATTAAACCTGATACTATGAGTAATAAACGCGAGTAGAAAATCAAGCGGAAATACAGTGTATATGTCCCATACAAAACAACTTAAAAATAACAACAAACAACAAAATCTAAATAAAATGCTGCCCATTTCCTTGGAGAAACTGATATTGGCGCTCGTGTATAGTAATTACATATAAGATTGGTAAAAAATAGAAGTCACGGATGTCAAATTTCGTCGGTCATATTAAAAAAAAACAACCATAATCATATTATTATACCTAATTTCGAAGTCGGTTGAAGAAGATAATCGCCCCAACCTAGGTCCGTAATTGCGTTTATTCGATATCAGCTCTTGCTGCCATCTCAGTTATATTTCAAACTGATCTGTAAGATATGAGGCTTAAAACTTGAAATTGGTGTTTATTTGGGATGTTTTTAGATCTGGTATTGTAATATAGTGGCGGTGCAGGCCGTAGGAGAATGCGTAACACTGGTAGCGGGCAGGTGTTCATTCACTCATTCTTATCTTGACAGCTTCGATGACTTACGGTCGAGGCTTCGTCCCGACCAGTGTGTGCTATTTGGTTGAAAAAAAAAAAACTTTTTTTGTGTTTTTTTCTTCTCTTTTTATGTCGCTGGCTTTAAGCTCATTCGTAACGGTAACCTTCTTTTCGGTCGTACGTCTTAAGGAATGGAATTTAAAAGTTAACTTGTCATTTATTCATATTTCTTTATGCAAGAGTGTAATCTTGACAGATACGAGTGTGTTGGTAGGTTTCGATTATTCCAGCTATGAGGCCGGTCGTGGCGCAGGGGCACAAGCTTATGGTTTTGACAGGTTACAGGTTTGATTCCTACTCGACGAAAGGAAATATTTATGATTTTCAGTTCTTCTACATGCGGGATACAGCGTGAAGCTAAAAAACCAAAAACAAAAACAATCAATAATATGTAGCAATTACACGAATTTGAACCCCAACGGATATAACAACAATAGCAAAAGAACACTCGTCGTCTATTTCAAGTGGCGGCAGTGTTTGCGATCCAAGAGAATGGAGCTACGGGAGGACCGACAAACAAACAAAAGAACTTCTTGTGAATGTCAAAACCGCAGGAGGGTGCTGGTCAATGATCACCTGCTTCACCTTATAAAGAACTCTTTATTCGATACCGAGAACAATTGGATACGATTAAATAGTCGAGTCGGTGAAACCGTTTTCTAAGTAAACGTGTAATATTAAGATAACGTACGTTTTTACTGAAATACCAGGAGGGAACCAACCTGGGAACCTGGGAAAAACCTGGGAACTTTCTTTTGAGACACTCTGCTTACATTAGGACATTTTTGTTCCCCATTTCCCATCTTATTTAGGAGGCATTGCGAGTTGAGTGGCAGAACTCAACGCTTCATTAAATATACTGTATGAACGTAGATTAATTATATTATTTATATTAATATCTATTTATTTGTACCAAAATCAAATAATAATTTCGCCAAATATTAGTTCAAACGGAAAGACCAACGAGCAGACCGCCATCCCAACACCTCAGAATCTCCGCTGACAGCACCAATAGAATAATAGGCATGCCATTTGGCTATCATGATTTATTGGATGTGAATTTTGAATTGCCTTTATTGCTTAACCTATAATCTGGACGAAATTTTATGTCTTGTTATATTATTAAAAGTTTTTTTTAGATATCTTCTTATGGAATTTTTGAGGAAAATAGATAGCAAACGCGTAAATAATAATTTTATTTTATACGATTATTTCATTATTTATGCTGCGAATGAATATGTACGTGTAAGTGTTTCTCAAATAATTCTATTAAAAAACAAATTCTATAATAAACGACTAAACCTGGTTACAATTCTTTAATATCTCATTTATATTAACTATAAATATAGAATATTTAATCGAATAACGTGCGTCCGTACATAATTTTACCGTGGAGTTTAATTTTGAAACGATTATTCCGGATGTTATTGAAAAGCCTAGAACGGATATTGGAAGCAAAGCGCTGCTGGCATCGGCTCCAATCAATCATTATTAATGTTTATTAAATGACGACCTCGGAAATTTCCTATCCACGTGTAAATAACCAACAAAACAATGTAAATAACCCGTTCACACTTGTATTTCGTCAATATTTTAACAATCCATACCTATATTATAAATTCGAAAGTAACTCTGTCTGTCTGTCTGTCTTTTACGCAATCAGGGCCAAACCGCTAATTTAATTGCGATAAAATACTCATATAGAGATACTTGAGGGTTTCGGGATGAACATAGAATACTTTTTTTTTTCTCATATTTGTAATATTGTCGATATTTACCAATATATTAAAATACTTATTAATTTGACATGCAATTTATTCTGCCATGTTCATAAAAACCGACGCTATGTGACCGTTGCTTAGCAACGATTTGCAAAGTTCGTCGTTAGAAAACGTCACCCAAAATGAGTTTGCTTAACGCATCTCTGTATTGAGAATTGAAAATAATTCCTTAAATATATTTAATAAATATTCGTATAGTTCAAGTGGGCGTAGCCGCGTTCGGGTCCGCTAGTTTTCTAAATAACATAAATGTATTTCATAAAAATATATTAAACTAAATATTTATGAACTTATTAACTTTATTTATTACTAGCGGCCCGCTCGCGGTTACACCCGCGTGAACTATGTTATTATTAATTTCTGTCTCTATGACTACGTCCTAGTGACGTCTATGCAAAATTTGAGACTCCTAGCATTTGTAGTAACGACGTTTCATACAAACTTTCGGCCCCAAAAACAACCCCTTAGAAATCGAATATTGCAAATTCCCGTCTTAGCGAGCACCTACGTCCTATAAGTAACTCCTATGCAAAATTTGAGATTCCTAGCACTTGTAGTTTCTGAGATTTCGTGATGATTGAGTGACCTTTCGATTTTATATATATAGATTAACTAATATAAAAAAAGACTAAAGTATAAAAATATAAAAGTACTATATAACTGTATAAATCAACGAAGGTATGCTATAGTGATAGTCGGCAATGAAATCTTTATTTCCACAGCCAGTATAAATATCCGATAGGAAGGCGAGCGGAGACGGACGTAACGGGAACGTTCAACGTATGTAACGTCAACCGGACTTGCAAAAATAATGCATATCAAAATATTTAGCGCAAAGTTGCTTGAGAATAGAATTTTATTAAGAGGAAATATTAAAATACCAACGGTTGGTTTTTTTGGGTTAAAATTGTTTACACGTAATTCAATTAAGCTGTATTATTTTTTTCAAAATCAATCAATGTCACATGTGAATTCCGTTTTGGTCATATATAAGAATATATGATTAATTTTGTATATATTTAATTATACCTAATAGTAAATATACTGAATATTGATTAAACTCAACTTTTCAAATTGTATTAGAAATAAAGAAAATTTTAATTTTGACATTTCTAGTAAAGTATAGTAAATAAAACCTTTCATCAACTTCCATATCCATCAAACACTGACAGATGCTATTGAAGCAACAAAATGGGTATGTAATGAGATAATTAAAGGTTCTCCACGGTTGGGCCGGGCGAGTAGCGTGACCGTGGACACGAGTCAACACGAGTGAATGTAAAAAGTGACCTCGGGAGGGAAGCGAGTCAACAACGTCAGCGGTAAAGGCGGGAGTACAATGCTAGGAATGCTGTACGAATTCTGTGACATCTTATCTGTGGATAAAACTATAATTGATAGGAGAGCTTCGCATATCGTAATGTAATCAAGTGGAAAACTGTGAAATTTGGTTATATTTTAGCTTATTATTACTATTAAGTTCAATTTGAACTTATTTTAAACATTATCTAGAACTACAACTATAGTCGTTACTAAATGTCTTAAAAATTTGATCTTGGAGTAAAATGTCTCTTATCTATTATTTATAATCATAACAAAAAGCCATAACCAAAATTCTGAATAAGGTTAAATTTATTAGCTTCAACGATTAAAAAACCTAAGCTATTAAATATCGAGCTATATGTATAAAGCATTAGGGAACTGAAAGAAAAAAAAAACCAATCCAATAAGAAAAGCACCCGAGCAGTCAAAGCTGTGCACCTGCGTTACGCGACAAAAAACCTAAATACGATGCGCCTTTTATTTCTTTATTTCTTTCAAACGTTTCAAAAATAAACACGAATCGACTTAGTTATATAGAAATGGCTTCATTTCGATATTTCCTGGTCTATATAATAGATAGAAGAAGTACAAGAACGTTATTGCAAGACTTTTTTAATATCCAACTCTTCCCTGAAGCATTTTGTTTTTGAATAATTTATCTATACAAAAATATCTAAAAAGAAGACATAGCGTGGATTCAAAACATGTGTTGAACTAAAATCTCTTTGCCCATACATTGAGAGACCCCTCAAAGACGATCACTCGAGTGTCTTGGTACATTATCAAAGGGACACGTGCGTCTTGAATGGCTCCGGATGCACGGGCCCACGAAAGATGTGTTCTACTGTTATACACGGCTATGTTTAGATTGCTTTAGTATTGAAATATCTATAGGGGACCTATAATTGCTTTGAATTTAAATATTCCAATACAATAACAAACAAAATAGTATGTAACGCAAATCGAACGGTAATTTAGAATATTTCGAACATTTCCTTTAGCGAACAATAAGAAATTAGCATTATATATTGCGCCAGGCGTCTACCATTTTTTTTCCTTTTAAAACTCCAATTGTCATTCAGTTCACGCAGCAGTAACAGCACAGAATATGACAAAGTAGTACCGAAGTATATGTAAGTGTCATTGGATACATGTATCAACAATGGAGCTATCTATATACGGCGACTGAATTAGTCTGCGCGTACGCAACTCATTCGGCGATGCTTCCGGGCAAGCGTTGATGTCTTTTAGAGCACTACTGGAATACCTTATAGGGCTACGACCTACAGATCGCATGGGCGGGATAAATGGTTCCATTTGTTTATATTTACGGTAACGAAGGCTGCTAAGACTAAGTGGAGTATAAAAATATATATTTGAATATATTAATATTTAAAATGGCAATTCATAGTAATTTATGAATATATTTGATATCTCGGTACATGTTTTTTATATGAGATCTCCTTGAAGAAAAACACATGTTACGACACTTAAAAAAATATAATTACTATTATAGATCTCCGAATTTAGAAATAATATCTACAAAAACATTAGATAAGAAATCGATAATAACATAAATAATGATAACGAAAAAAACTTTATCATGTAATTATTTAAAACACAGCTTCTGCTTTTCGCAGTAATCAGTCTTCAGCGAAGGGTGATTTCCTTTGGATTAATAACGTTCTTCCTTCAAATTAAAGCTTGCCGTTTAGAAGGATGTGAACTAATTTGAAAAATACAAAAGATGATCGTTCAAATAGGACGGATGTCGAAAACGCCGAAAGCTCCGAGCTAATTAAAGTTATAATAAATAATTTTCGGCCGTTGTTAGTAATTTCGTTGGCTACCTGTGTTCCCGGGTGCAGTGATCGAGCAATCGATGATTTGGTTCTTTAACCTTTATTTCCATTTCTTCACTCTGGTGTGTGTTACGGAGTGTTTTAACACTGGGTTCCCTTCGCAGGGTAGGCACCCTGCTGTGTGCGTGATATAGCGTGAAGCTGATTTATTTATTTTTTTAAAAATATATATATTCGTAGGAGTCGATCGTTCAGATCTGACGTCCGTTGCCCCGAGGTATACTGTATCGGTCGTGTAATTAACGCGAACTAATTGGAATATTGTAATAAGTTGGGATCAGTTCTCGTGGGTCACAGGATACTCTTTTATCCTTCTCAGTATATTGTGAATGCAAATGAAGTTCAAGGAAACGAAGGACGTTAGTCGACAAGGCAAGGACGCTTACAGAATATAATGTAGATTTTTATCATCAACTAGAAAGCTATTATTTAAAATAATATGTTTTATTTAGATTAGTATACTATTTATGGCAATTTTCCCAGTAATGTTTTCTAATACATGTGAAACATTCCTTCATTAGGTTTATTTTAGTTAAACTATCCCGTAGTTTATTCTTATGAGTTAACTTAAATGTCTTCACACCTTCATGTTTTCTGTGACTGGCCTTACATATTACGAACGACAATAAAAGAAGTAAGAAGCATTAGCAGAGGCGTGTGCCCACGTCTAAGGGCTAGGCGTACTTGGAAGGTTGTGGAAGGTCGCTTGGGCACAGATTATTTCATTAGAGTGGGCGCGCCACGCCACCTGTTCACACCGGATGCCTCGCCCCGCGACCCCTCATCTGCCTCCACGAGAAAAACACGTCCATCTCCGTTTGCAATACATTCAAATTTACAGCTTATTTCGTTATGTGAAAGTACCATTTTCTCTTTTGTACCACTCTAAGATAGGCTTTTTAAGTACCTTGCATCATCTTGATCTCTTCTCTCGTGGAAAGCCTCAGGTCCATGTTCTGTCTTATGATTTTACAATTAAGGTTCAATATAAATGTTAGATACAGATATTCAGTTTTAGAAAAGGACGAAAATGAAACGTCCCCCTAAAACCGTCGCCTCAGGCCGGCGCGGCGCGGCGGTCAGATCTTGGACTTGGATTGAAGCCATATCCGATGCAGGTTCCATTTTGTTAGTCGCGTGAAATCTGGTGTATTTTTTGTATAATTAGACAATAAGCACGCGATTCCAATTTCATATCTTGCATGTAGTGATTATTTAATTATGTACCGTAACATTTGTTCGTTTAAATAAATATAAATTACGTTCACTAATTTGACAAAGGCAAAAAAATTATGTCTGCTTTATGGGGAAAAAAGTAGAAATACTGGTGCAATTTAGAATGCAGGTCGAGATTGCGAGTCATCTCCGAAAAGTCAAGTCAACAACCCATACATTGTGTACAATGCGTGCAAGACGTTTTTTGTTTGTTTCACAAAAGGGCCTATATCCGGCTTTTGAAAGATCTGTCCGAGGCCGTTTCCGCGAAATCCATCGCAATACACAAGAAACGGGAAGTATATCCGGAACAACAAAAAAAGAATGTGTTTCACGCCTATATAATTGACATAGGGTTGTTAGAGGGTCCTAATGTTTTTCTAGCATATTTGGTTTGATAAAAATAGAGAAAAGAATTTAATACCAAGATTTAAAAAGAAATTGGCCACATTTAGCAAGCAATTGTCGTAAAATTTACTCGACAGAAAAAAAAAATACATTCCCACAGTGAACAGGTTGCCGAACGGCATGTCTTCCGGTCGGAAGTAACTCTAAGACCGATGGTCCTTCGACGCAAAAAAAAAAGTGAATGGACCGAGCGCACATGGCCCCGCATTGTGGTGCCTGACGTAGTTATAATGATCTCCCGTAATCCGCTTCTGTTTTCTTCTCCACAAAGGGCGGCAGGTGCGAACCACTTACGACAAACACATTTCGTATTTCCCACGGTCGCGGGCGGTGCAAAGATGTTTCTTTTAAGGTTGAAGTTGTAATTCACGAAATGCAAAAATATACTGACTTGCAGATCTGTCAGTCTTTCGATGCAAAATGCTGATGATGTGCATTGAATTTCTAGGGTATCACATCTATTTCTTTTCAGCTTCACGCTTTATCCAGCATTTAGCAGGGTAGGCAGAGGGAAACTAGTGTTAAGACAGTCCATTCCTCATATTCCGCTGAATTTTCGAGGTGTAGCGCTAGCTCAACCCCGTGCTTCTGCCTTGATACCAGAGCCAAGATATGACAATTTTCATTCATCAGTTTGACCTCCAGCGCCACGATGGTCCAAAAGAATTTCCAACGATGTTATACATGAGGCTTTTGATTTATTATCATATTTAACACTACGCCTAAACATTAAAACTTAATAATATGTTTTTTATTCAAGAAAATTAATTATTATAAAAAATAAGATGAATGTACAAGATAACAAGATCTATTAGGCAATTGAGGATAAGATATCAACTAGGCACTTGCGTGATCGATATAATATTCTGCGGTTGTATTAAATTTAAATATCATCGACACATTAGCATTTCTATCTTCGTTCTCGATCAGAATAATATGATTTAGTATAAGATTGCACTCATATTTAAATTTCTGTATCTAAATTGCTATAATATATTTTTCAGGTATCGGAGGAAGATCTGCCTGACTGCAGAGCGCGGCAGGTGTGCAGCAAAGTGGACCTTTACGATTCAACACAACCCTGGATTGAGAGGAAGTGCCGGTGTCTTGGGCATAGGCCCTGTTCTAGGTTAGTATTTTATTTAAAAAAGATAAATGTTACATATAAATTTAAACTTTATTATTATTTATTTACATTTGTGGAAAAATAAGCTTTACAAATAATTTAACTTAGCCGTTCGTTTTGAATATAAATATCAGATTTCCATTAACATAACTTGTACCTAGCACGTGGATGTAGGCAGTAAGGATTTTACACTTAGCGGGTTATTACAAAATATTGGTATAAACTATGTTAGGGCGTTAGTGAAGGTTGCTTTCCATATGTTGTATATGAATTGATTGTAAGACATGTAGGAGTTCCATCCTTAGGCTCGGAGTAGCCGTGGGTAGATAACGGTGTCACATTAGAACACTGTGCATAGATTTTTCATTTGCATGAACTGGTATACATGAATAAAATATAAATTATAGTAGGGTCTACGTTGATCTGGATTGTTCTTGTTATGTATACACACCTTATTTGGATTTGTCCAGGTATTTACGTGCTGTACGTCATTTATATTAGTCTTCTAAGCTATGGCAGTTATCGTTTAACAGACAAAAAATAATACCACTAAAATAATTTATCTGTACAAATTGAATATCAGTGGAATTTAAATTAATATTTTTGAATATGGCCTAGAATGGAATTAAAATGGATTAGAATTTTAATATTTTAAGCATCCATATAAGAAACGACAATATACCAAATAGTTTTGCAATAAATTAACATTTATATACTTTTTATTACAGTGAGCTATCCGATGAAGACAACCACACGTTAGCGGACAAAACAACACTATACAAGACTTGTGAGCCAGTGAAGAGGTTACCAAAGTGTCGATACTTCAAAGACGCAGCATGGATCATATATTCGTTCCCCGACAGCAACGCCACGCAGCAAATTGTTAATTGCCATTGCCCGAAGCAGTCCGTTACGTATCTATTGAAGAAACTACCGTATACGACACCTAGCGGAGAGCAGGGGAATCAGTACCAGTTCGCGTGTTCGCCGCAAAGTGTAAGTTGTTTATAGTTACACTATATTCTACTAGATGGCGTTACACGATTGTTTAATGTAGAATAAATAAATAAAGCTTTATTAAAGCTTTTGTTACTTTCGCATTAACTTTAAATATATTAACTATTTATATTGGTTTAACCATATGTCATACTAATAACAATAGTGATGTAAGTTTGTTTGTTACACTTTCACGCTAAAACTAGGCAACTGAGTATTATAAAACTTTTTACACATATTCTTAGATATATTAAAAATACAATATTCTTTGACCATAAAATAAAAATAAGTTTAAGCGAGTAAAACAGTGTTTGAGTCATATAAATAATATGTTATTTTTTGTTACAGAGATTAAGGTGTTCTAGAAAGGAGCCATGCAAGCTATTCAGTGCAAGACGTCGTCATGAGCAAATCGATGAAGTAAATGCTAACACAATATGCCAGTGCCCAAGGGACCATACGTGTCCGAAACACCATACCGAACCTGGAGTTCTACCTGGTGTTACGTACATCGCTGAAGACATTCGTACATACCACGGCTACTGTATGCCCGAACCTCCCCTCGATTCATATCGATTCGTTGGTGATAAAGACTGAATAAGAAAACAATATTTTAGTATGTGATCGCATTTGAATTAGGCAGCTTATATTGCTCATTTACCTGTTTAGTACAAAAATTAGGACTTCAAAATCTCTTTTTAATATATAATTTTCACTAACATAGAACTATGTATTTAAGTATACGGTAAACTCAGTGATACTGGTTTTGATGTCATCGACGCTGTTTAAATATATACAAAATGGAAGTATTTAATTGTAATATTTAACTATTTAATGAGGAATTGTATTTTGGTGGATTATTGATTGTTTGTCGCTATATGTTTGTTTGTTTGTATGTAAAAGGCGTTGAGACCATTGTATATACTGCGCGTAGTGCTTGAAATTATGTATTGTTATATTTGTAAATAATAATATTATTTTAAGTATCATTCCAAACGTTTAGTTTAAATTATTTTTCATATTTTAATTATTTACTTGCCATACTTACTTAGTTGTTGCGTTTTTTTTTTATTTGTGAAAGTCTTTGACTTAGCATTTGTTCCATGTCTTCCAAGCGAGGAGACTATATGTTCATTGTTTTGTTTTTGTTTATTGTATAATAGTTTTATACGATAAAGAGATCGATCGAGAGCCATATTTTAAGAGTAT
>JAEBDU010000050.1:263492-357793 GCA_016802625.1 Heliconius numata | reverse complement strand
GTTTTATACGATAAAGAGATCGATCGAGAGCCATATTTTAAGAGTATTTAAGTAATTAAGTAATTTACGAATATGTGATTTTATTAATATGGATTTATAGAAAAGTCGACAATGAAAAATTTTACAGACATGAATGTGCCTACATTGGGTTCATTCATATCTATTTTTTTTTCATTTACACATCAATTAGCATATCTAAATAAATTCTAAAAATGCAATTTTTGGAATTTATATGATACACATTTCATTTGATAATATGATGAGTAGAAAATGATAAAATTCAAGCTGTATCTATAATTATATTACTTTACCTATTAAAGCTAATACTAAAACGTTTTCCCCAATGCCAAGAGTTAGTGGAAACATCAAAGAGGGAGAATCTAATAGTGGCTACCATAAATGCATGTGTTTTTATGAAAACACCAACAAGTCATATTATGTATGTATGTAAATATGAAAAATGTTAATGTTTTTAAATAATACCGATGTGACGGTACGTCTTCCTTATTTGTTTCATGTATAGGTATAAATAAGTTAAATTATTGACATAAAACGAATAAATGTTTCCAAATTATATATTATTTTTATTTATAATCCATTTAAAAATGTCTAAAAGAAGAAATAAAAAATGTATAAATGATGATTATAGATATGATGATGATTATAGATATGAGGTCTTCAAGATAAGACGAACCAGGTCTATCACGCGCCAAAAACATGAATTCCCATTCGCTTTTGAATATTTTTCGAAATTGACAATAAAGAAAACACAAATATGAACTTATCAATATCTAGATATTAAATACCTATCAAACAAAGTAATGCACGAAAGGTTTATTAATATTAAAATACACACACAGAAAAATATGAATTGAAATGTTTACATGTCGCTCATTCGGTGCAAAAAAGACCTAATAGCATTTTTTAATGGAAAAAATTAAATATTTTACATATTTAACTATAATTATATGAAATTATGCAAAACAATGATATCCTGAAATTTTTCGAAAAGTTCAAATACATCACCAAAATGGAGCAAACAAGCGATGTTATAACATTCAAAATTAATTATGCAATAACCATTCCAGAATGGATTAAATGTATAATTAATAATACTGGAATATTTACATAAATTGCCTATTTACACGATTAACATACATTATGGAAATTTTATTATTGTCATTTTACAATGTCCGTGGTTTTTGTATCGCAGGTGTTTTAATCGAATAAGGAATTATTTATATATTTCCACGTGAAAATCAGGAAAAGTATGAAAATGACGAAATGTCACCGGAAAGGATGAATATGAAAATAAGGAAATTTATAAAAGGAAGCCAGTGATAGCACAGAAAGCATTTGGTACTCTGTTCTACTCTACTAAATTAAGCAAAGGCAAAATATATAAATGTATTTTTTGGCTTAAATGTAAAAAAGCCAGGTGGTGGTGCAATGGCATGGTGTGTGACTGTAAGCGCGACAGGTAATGGGTTCGATTTCCACCAGAGAAAATGAAATATTTAATATTTTCGCGAATCAAATCGAAACGCCTCCAGAATCCGGTGGAAAATGGGAAACGGAAGTCTTAATAGAAACCAAGTATCTTAATAATAGGTTCCCAGGTACCTCTGCCTATCCTATTATTTGCAGTATATTTTTATAGTGAAAGCTAAAAATAAAAAGAATTCAATAACAATATTTTAATATCGTATGAAAGCATACTTTATATGAGTGACAATATTAATAACAAAATAGCAATTTTAACATCAATTTCAACAATGATGCAAACAATTTAATTTTGAACATAATTTCACGTGCATTTAATCTTTTTATAACAATTAATTAATAAATAGATTAAAATGATTTTATAAGTTAATTAAATAAACATTTTAACATTTGAAATAAATGTACGGAAACGCAGAAGAGAACGCCATAGCCGAGACTTCTTGTATTACACTCTGGTTCCCATAAGAAACGACCACCATAATGTACTGACCACATCTTGAGGTTACTCTATGAGGCGTGAGTTAATGAGAGAGTGGGTTATTGGAAAATTGGAGCAAATGTTATTGTAGAATTGTATTGTCTGTAATTTCAATCGCAATTACTATTCTTTGATGAATTCTATGGAAAAATTTCTCTTTTGAAAAATGGATAGTGTGGATGATTTTTTTTAAATTAACCGCCTAAATACGAAATGGGCTTAGTGTTAAGTAATAAAAAAAAGTATTTTCATAATAGGTTTTAGTCCAGTTTGAGGTCAATCGTGGCACAGGGCACAACTGCGTGACTGTAAACGCGGCTAGTTGATTGGATCCTCACTCAAGGAAATGAAATATTTCATATTTTCATTTTTTTGCTCTGGTGTAGAAGCAAGCGCGGCGTTGAGTTCTGCCATCCAACAAGCAACGACCTTAGAATTTGGCAGAAAATGGAGAACGGAAGTGTCTCAACACTAGGTTCAAAAAGATTTAATTTCTGGAAAAGATGAAGTATCTTCATGGCAAAAATTCTAGGGAAGTTAGAAATTACAATACAAAACATACGTTTGCACAAGACTCGAAACATAAATCAATCGATAAAGGGCTTGAACCATGTACCCAGCTTTCACTGACTTCTTCTCAATTATTATTCAAAATAGGCAGATGTATTCTTGTATAGGCATTGAAGTCAACTTTCAGTTCACGATGACATTATTTGTATTTGACATACGTTCTTTAAATGTCATGTGAACATTTTAAGAGTTTTCTTTTTACTTCAAAGTCATATTTAGTTTCTTTAATCATTATACTTTTGAGAAACTTCAATTAGTACTACTAGCACTACGGTGGCGCTGATGGTGGTAGCTGGCTTCAATGAAACTTGAAATATTCCTCAAATTGATATTTATATTTATGCGGCCATTCGTGGCGGAGGAAGGCCAAAGACTATGAACGCGACTGGTTGTGGGTTCGATCCCCACTCGATGAAATGGAATATTTGGTCAAATTTATATTTTCATTTCTTCTCTGCCAGTTCTGCCCGTCAACACGCAATACCATCAGAATTCTGCTGAAAATAGGGGAACGGAGTGTCTTAACACTTAGGTTCTTTCTGCCTAGTCTGTGATGTGCTGGATACATCATGAAGCTAATAAAAGAATATGCTATAAATATTTTTCTATCTTTGCGACATTATGTACTAGGCCCTATACAAAAAGATACGTGCTGGCCAACATAATGATGAAAAAATATGAAAAGATAAAAACCATTCTCTTCTCTTCTCTTTTACTCTTGCTCTCCGTTACATAACATAATCAGCATATCTTACATAATTTTACAAAGGCGACAGATACCATATCGGATTTAACGTTAAAAAAAATCAATTTTTAAGACTAGATTTCCACAATAGTAAATCAATTATGCTATGTTAGAGCGGGACCCGGGTCGCGCCGTATCTAACGTGACGAATCAATAATAACGTAGCAAATGGTACAAAAAGTATGCGATTCCCGTTAATTCCCTACAATAATAACAAAATGATTATGGGGACACGTGAAAAAAATATTTAGTTCGTGTATAGAAATAGTACGAAGGCTTCGTTTTGGTTTTTGCTTGTAAGAAGTCTGGTGTTTTCGATTTCATCTTGATCAATGTAAGAAAAACTCCCAATGTTTATATTGTACGCTTATATTCTTCACGCGAATGTTTAGATATGTAGCCCTAAAGAATGAAATTTAAATATTGTATAAAAGCTATAAAAAATTACTAATGTTATATCACACTTACAGACTTTGTTTCATAAGGAAATTCACAATTTTTTAGTCATTATTAAGATGCAATATACAAAAATCATGACAATTCTTTAAACCGTTTCCAAAAATCCGATGAGATTACTGGTCGTATTATATAAAATAATTTTACTTTCATTTTATTATGTTTATTCCTTTTTGTTTTCTTAGCTTCACGCTGTATCCCGCATTTAGCAGGGTAGGCAGAGAGACTTGAGACACTCTGGTCCCCACTCTGCCTCACTGCCACTCATTCATTTCCTCGAGTGGGATTCGAACCCACAATCTACAGTAAATCTACTATCTATGTTCCTTTGTATAATGTATTATGAGTAGGTACCTATAACCCGAAATTATTATCTATTTATATTCATGGTATCAATTACAGAAGGGATTGGGAAAGGAAGGGTTAAGACAATCAAATGTTAAATGCCACCATTTCGTGACCCTCGAGCGTCTTGTACCATCAATCTTAAAGGTATAAGCGAGGAATTGAATTGAACAGCACAATTCTAAGTATATGCTTATGGGGATAATATGACAGGTTGATTTATCAACGATCAGGAGTAGGGGATTATATTACAGCATAAGAACAGATTACATTAAAGAAGTCCACTTCAACATGCGTGAGACCTTCGTGGCGCAATGGAATATAGCCTGAATTAAATGCTGTAGTTGTGCTTGTGCCTCACATCGGGGCTTAGGGGAATGATTATATTCAAATTATTCTAATTTTTGCGCTCTGGCATGACACAGCGTTGAGTTCCGCCACTCAACACGTTATATTTTGAACGTATCTGAGAATCAATGTTTACATAAGCGCGGGGGACCTATCTGTATCGTTATAAAATTAGTGTAAAATAAATAAAGACGAAATAAATGTAATAATTGTTGTGTCAAATTAAGAAAAATAAAAAAAAAAATTGCGAAGAAAAACAAAAAAGCTATAAATCTCAAAAGGTAGAGTATAAAAGTATAGGCAACCATACTAAAATAACCAACCAATATTTTCCAAATACACTTAAATTATACAAAATTAATCCTTATACAGTTCAAACGGGCGAAGCCGCAAGCCGCTAGTATACAATACGTAAGTAGGAAAATGTGTCCGTTAATAACTGTAGTCAACACTATGACCTATTCCTGATTAAGGAGAGCCTATAAGCGTATATTTTCTATAAGGAAAAATCACCCATCAATCTGGCACATTATATTATCAAGCCAAGAACTTGATAATATAATGTGCCAGAAAAATTAAGGTAATTTTGAGATACGATGACAATTTAATAACTTCATTATATTAATAATGTATCCACGAGCGCTTCGGGTTGCTGGAGTACAACTGATTATTATGTGAAGGTTACAGGTTAGGCTAGATTCCAGGAGAGTAGAAAATGCTAATAATTATTGCTTAGCAAACCTACCTACTTGTTACAAGTGGCGTAACTATAACGTTTGAGGCTCGTGGCTAATTCCTGCTATGTTGTTTAAATACACAGTTTTAATTATTAAAATTACTTTCTTCAGCAAAAGTGTTCAATTTATGGCACTAAAATGATAATACTATTAGAACACGAACGTAATTCAGATTAGCAAATAAGTAATTGTGTAATTCAAGCGGACGAAGCCGCGAGCGGGTCGCTAGTATATTATAATTTCTTACGAACTACATTAAAATTAAGATATAATCATGTAATTAACATATGAAAGACGTGAAATATTCCTTAATGCAAACAAAGTAATTTTAGAATAACATTAGCGAGCTTATTTACATTCCACTTGCAATTCACTAAGTAGGTTACAACAACGTATAAAGATAATAGATGAAAAATAAACAATATGTATGTATAATATGTATATATCTTCATTTATCTTCTGCACTTATAAATTAAAGGCCAGTCGCGGCGGTTGTGGGTTTGATGCCCACTCGGGGGAGGGAGAAAATGAAAATACTAATGAACTCGCTCTGGTGACGAAGTGCGGCGTTAAGTTCCGCCACTCAACACATAATACCTCTAGAATTTAGCGGAAAGTGCGGAACGGAAGTGTCTTAATGAAAACGAAATGTCTTAACACTAGGTTTCCAGGTTCCCTTTGTCTTCCATTTCCCTTCTGCTATGTACGGGATGTAAGAAATATATTGGTATTTGAACTTACAACCAGGCTGTTGTTTAATAGAAACCATACCATTAAAGACTCAAATGAGTCAACAGAATTACATAACTTGAAAAAAAAAAAACATAAATGGATATTTAATTATATCTTTTCACTTATTTTGTCAAATTATTTTCATTGTATTGCAAATAATCTTTTCACACCAACACTCACAACAACAAAGAACGAGAAAATCACTTAGCACAGATAGTGTTTCTTATATTTTAAGTTCTCACTCTCAGCAATACTGTGGTTTTTGTCAAGTAATCTAATGAGTTGCTAATGGCGGGACCACCCGGGAATCAATTTAGTAGGGTTCAGAACTAGGTTTATTTCATACATTGAAAGATATTAAAATTAACTGTATAATATTTTTTTATAATATCTAATAGATGAAAATTATTTAATTTCAACGTATTTTCAGGATGATTTGCGGAGAAGGGAGAGAGAATTGAGTGGTGAGTCATTCCCTTCTTAACTAAGACTATTTTTAATAGGTATATTCTTCAGACATTATATTTCGTAGCAATAAAGGTGTTTAAATATTTATGTGTATGCTATTAGTGTACAAGAAACCAACTGAACACTTTAGTAAGTTATTAAACAAAATATATGCCAAAATCTAAATAAAACGAACAGATTTCCTCAACACTTAACATATTTAATAAGAACGATGTGGGAGCACTAAAGTATTCTAAGGGGATAATTTCACTATCACATTTGACGCCCACATTTGAATCGGATCCATTTATCATATGGAATAATCAATTTCCACCAGCTCCCACTTCCACCGATACCTTGCTCGTGAATGCAAATTTATTAGCTCTCACATTTGAATAAAGAGAACATCTATCCATATGTCCTTATTGAAAAGAAATGAAGAGAATTAATAATTTAATATCTTAATTTATTACGGAGAAACGAAATTAAAATAAAGCCTTAGCTATTGCCAGCATTATTCTTTATGACATTAAATAAGCGAATAGAAGAAATGACAATTAAAAACTTATTCTTAATGATGGATGTGTCTTTAAAATAAAACTGTTCCAGTGGAGGAATTCAGTTCTGTTCTTCTGGATGATGATACCGCTTTTATACAGCAGGAATGGCACAACAGTAAAAGTAAGTAACATAATTAAGTAATCAACATAATTTTAAATATAATGTAATACAAAAAAACGTAATTTTACATACATATCTACAATACCATCTATTTACGCAACAACAAACAATTACAGACGTTAGGTTCGCCAACAAGAAACCATCCTGACCTTTCTTCCGAAGCGTGGAAACGTATTAACCAATTCGACTTGGACGAAGATTTCCTCAATCACACCCGGAACACGCTGGCTCCATTGAAACATAATCACTACTATATAGTGATAATTACGTAATATCTCTATATAATATACAGGGTGGAAGAGGCAGCGCTTCTTTAACTGAAACTGCATATAGGGTAAAATATTTCAAACCCAGAATTAAAAAAAATAATCAAGGCACCTCAACGGTTTAGACGTAGGATTTTTTTTTCATTTCACGATTTTTATCCATACCTGTATTTCGTGTCACGCACACATACGTATGCGACGTTGCCGCTTTGACAGGTAAGTGTGTGCGTGCCTATGTTATACTTTACAAATGGCGTTTTATTTTAAAACGATAATTTTATTATTTATTTTGTTTGAAAAAAAAACTTTTTCATTTTTGAGAATTATTTTTTTTCCGAATTATATTAGGCTTTTATAGAGTAGTTAAAACTGTGGTTTCATTTAAAGTGGCGCTGACAATTCCACCCTGTATATGTAGTGACAATTACATAATATCTCTGTTTGTGAAGAAGTGAAGAAATGAGTAAAAGTGTTGCAGCGTGTTCGCACCATTATCCCGGCCTGGGCCATTAGGTCCTGTTATTTTCTGCTAAACCGTGTTACCTGATGAGATATCACATACAAAATTCACTCGATACGTACGCAGGTATCTGTAGATAATGTGCGTTCTAAGATTAACTTGGAACGTAGATTATTTTATGAGCATTATTTTGTAATTATGGTTTGATTAGATTTCGTAATTAGTTTTAGTATGTAAAGGAGTAAGGGGCAGACCAAAGAAGGTCACGTCAGAAAACACTTATTATATTTAAAAAAAACATCTTTATGCTCTATGGAGATAGAGTCTATATTTAGAAGGGAAGGCAGGAGGAATTTAGTGTTTAGACACTCAGCTAAACGAAATTACTTTATGCTATATTCCCCCGAGTTGGGATTGAAACCACTACTGCCTTAACAGACAGACCTTGTTACACTATGTCACGTCGCTCGGCACGTCTCGTTTAAACATGTGTTTATATTAATTGTAATTAATACAGCGATTACGAATTTCCAATATATGACGGGACGGAGTAAATCAGTTATTATCACTTCCTTTCAACTTTCACCTTATAAATAGTGGTTATTCCGATTTGCTTACTAATTTTCAACCCCCACGCAAACAGAGAGGTGTTATAAATTGGACGTGTCCTCTCTGTCTATCTGTGACATCGTAGCTCTTAAACAGATGAACCCTGGCCATGATTTAAGTAAATATATTCATCTATCTGAATGATCTTCAGTTCAGTTCTTTTGTAGTTGATGAAAGGAGATTATCGTCTTCCACTGGTCTGGTCATGATTACATTATAGATACTTATGTGATTTGTTCGTAATACTATTGACAATCGTGGTGTACTACGCGAAGGCTGATGTTAATCGTGATGGTTGTGGGTTCGATCCAAATTATATTTCGATACACGCAGGAGTAATAATAATAACAAGTTCCCCGTTCTGGCAAAGTGTGATGTGGAGTTTCACCATTTAACACTAAATGTCTCAAATAAGATCCAAAAATGGAGGACAGAGTGTTTTATTCTAGGTTCTTTCTAAAATATATCTATAAATATATGGCAGTTATTGTTCTTGTCACAATAATCCCAACAGCGTTAAGAGTGCATATTATAATACAAACAAAAAAGCCAATAATAATATAGTAAAACACACATTAAAAATAAAATTCCAAAAGCAACCTAAAAACAATATTTAGCTATTTGAATGAACGAATATAATTGAATGAGCGGAATAAAACTCACATAATGGAACGAACGAAGTACTTACGTCAATAAGATTTGTCTTTGCCATACATTTTTACATTACGTTCGTCACACTAAAGAGCTCTTAGCCCGTGTCGTGAATTATTGATTTTCACTTTACTTACGAGAGAGGTGGAGTGGTTTTGGTTCGAATTAAACGTTGACATTATTTTTTTAGTAAGGTTTTATATCACTTGTGGTGGTCTATTTGCGAGCATTAGGGAGAAAGCTGTGAATAGAGTATTCGTTTGGTATATAATTTTCGATTTTATTAAGCTCTACAGATCTTTAAGATCGTACAGGCCTAGAACTGAAAAAAAAATCTGGATTGCTATGTGAACCCCAACTAAAACGTTGACGCAGACTTGTTGGTGTCAAATTCCATATCACTATTTTAAGTGATTTTATTATATATATCACTAACTCTACCTTTGGTTTCGTTCTCATTGTAAAATTGAAATAACTGACGTATTCTGCGTGACATATGACGCATTTCATATATGACATAAAAATGGACTATCCAACACAAAAACAATGCTTATCACCAAACAATCTCTTTAAGCTTTATAATGTTACTGCGTTACGTTATAACATACATACATAAAATATCTAACAATAAATCCATACCTATATTATAAATTTGATAGTAACTCTGTCTGTCTGTCTGTCTTTTACACAATCAGGGCCAAACCACTAATTTAATTGTGATAAAATACTCATATAGAGATACTTGAGGGTCTCGGGATGAACATAGGATACTTTTTTTCTCATATTTGTAATATTATCGATATATACCAATATATTAGAATACTCATTAATTTGACATGTAATTTATTCCGCCATGTTAATAACAACCGTCGCTATGCGACCGCTGCTAAGCAACGATTTGCCAAGTTGTTAGAAAACGTCACCCAAAACGAGCTTGCGTAACGCATCTCTCTATTGAAAACTGTAAATAAGTTCATAAATATATTTAATAAATATTCGTATAGTTCAAGCGAGCGTAGCCGCGTTCTGTTCCACTAGTAAAGGATATAAAAGATAGATAAGATAGATAGATAAGATTTTCAAACAAGTAAGTATCTTACAATAAGTATCTCGGCCCGACGTTCATAATAATATATTATTTGTTGTATAAATACGGTAACTTTCTTAGGCATTTTACATCCTTGTGTTCATTTTGTATTAGCTTACAATGTCGATAGGTCCATGTAAATTACTATGTAACTAACATTTGTATGGGTATAACACAGTTTGAATCATGTTTTGCTGATCCCCATAAATAAATTACGATTCGTTGATTAGAAATTTTAGATTTTATTGTAATTATTATTTATTATTAAGTATATTTAACCCGCTGGACGTTAGGTTTGCCTATTTAGTCAATCTATTAATATATAGAAAATTCTATTTATTTGAATGACATTCTTTGTCGAGGCAAAGAGCGGCGTTAAGTTCCGCTACTCAACACGCAAGGCCTCCAAAATTCGGTGGAAAGTGGAGAACGGAGTGTGTTAACACTAGGTGCCCTCTGCTTACCCTGCTGTGTGCGGGATACAGCGTGAAGCTGATTTGAATACTTGGTTGTAAGGACGTGGTAATATTGAATGGTTTAGAGTAAGTAAAGCACTTAATTAGGGGAGAGCGGGGCTAAAAGTTACCGAGGTAAGTTGTTCCGATGGAAATAATTTCGCGGGGAAAAGTGATAGGAATATTTAGTAAACATATAGTGAAATGCAATGTGATAGCGCACCCATGGCCAGCATACTGAACAATCCAGTGGCACCCGAAACCAATGGAATAGCACACGGGTCACGTTGGTGCACGATTGTAAATATTTTCGCATTTGATATTTTTGGTCTGTCTCACAAATTTTAACGATTACCCTCGAGTATGTTATTGTTTTTTTTACATATATTATGTACTATTTCGGAACACTATTTGTAAATTAGTTATGTTTCCTAATTTCATTTATATTTAATTTCTTTTTTCAACACGTGTTTTTGGGGCTAGATGTTACCTTTTTTTGGGGCATGTTGTGACCTCGAAAAAACTTTCACTAGTTCATTTGTACCAATAATGGGATGTAAATATTGTAATTTTTTATACTAAAAAATAGTGTAAGTGTAACATGCGGACTTACGCTCGAAAATCAACTCGAGGTTATGTGTCATATGAGTTGACGCAAAAAGCAGCGGATGTAGTTTTCAAAGATTGCAGGAAGAAGATAAAAACTGTTACCAAAGAATTACATATACATATTGAGCGCGAAAAGCTAAAGTTATAAAACCTTTGTTTATTATTTTGGTTTAACAAAATCAAAATCTATCTTTTACTTTTTAGTTCGTTGTTTTTCGGTTCGTATTTTTTTGTTCAAAATTAATTCTAATTACGATTTTAAGTGATAAGTAACCTTAAAAGGATACTTCTTAAACGAGTGTTGGTTGTGGTGGTAGTGGTTGTTAACGAGTGGCATCTGTTGTGATATGAAAAACTTGACTCAATTAGGTATTATTTTTGTGAAACTAACATTTTGGTATATTGACAAGAAAATACATAAAAATATTCGGGCGAATTGGGAACCTCTCATCTTTTTTGAGGCTGGTTGCAAAGAAATGCAACGATGTGGAATCTTACTTCTGACAATAATTTTAACAAAGTTTTCCCTTGTAACTATTCCAGTATAATTAAAATTTACCAAAATTAAAACAAATTTTCTCAATTTTGACCGGATTTTATAATCGGAACCTAACCAAACTTTCATCAAACTATCCTTGAAGTGTATCTTTTCAAATAAGAAAAGAATCATTCGAATCGGTTCGCGTGATATTGAGTTATTTGTCATTTTGTCGCACACATACCAATACAAATTTAATACTTATGTGATTTTCTCATAGATACCATTGTCAAAAATGGACCAAAAAAATTGGTTCCCACATGGGAAGCACTACCTTTCAAATAAAAAAAAATCATCAAAATCGGTTCACCTAATCAAAAGTTATGAAGTAATTAACATACATAAAAAAAACAGTCGAATTGATAATCTCCTTTTCTTACAGAAGTCGGTTAAAAAAGATTTGCTTTTGCGCCTGGTTATTATTATGATAATGTTGTTTATTCCTTAAATAAACAGGCTTTGTTCGATTATTTATTGTTTTTTATTTTGCAAATAATAGCTTTAAAAAATATGGTAACAATTTACCCCGGTCTGTTAACAACTTGCCCCAAGTCGGGGTAAGTTGTTACTTTCCGACTTCAGTCATAAAAAAATTCATAATAAAAAAGTCTTATAAAGAATACCCCAAATTACTGTTTAAATTGCAAGTCTAGATATGTAACTTGAATTTGATTATATTGTATAAATACTGAAATCAAGTATTCGTAGCAATATTTGAGGTTAAAAAAAAATCGGAACTTTTGGCCCCGCTCTCCCCTACCTTGATTTGCGTAAATTTATCAATTCTTTTCTATAGAGATGATAACAACAAAAATAAGATATAACAAGCATATAAGCATTCTTACCTAGTTCGATAAGAATGTATGACTTAATAACCTAGTACATACTTGGATGGTTTCTAAGAGGTGCTGGTTCGAGTCCCGCTACGTTCACGTTTTTATATCTTTCAGAGTAGATATGTAAAAAAAAAACACTTTAAAAATGTAAACCAAATCAAATATATAACATTCTCAAGAAGTCTATACTGAATATACTTTTATTAAATTAGTGAATCAATTTTACATTTTTAAATATAAATTAGTATAAAAAAGATACATTTAAAAATATAAAAAAACCACTCTTCCGAGGGCGGGACAAGGGTCCAAGCCATCGGTGGCTAGGGCTCCAGAGAGAGGAACCTCCGCACAATACGTGCCGTCTCAAGTAATACTGCCTTCTGTATCCGGTTCTTGATCCAACAGCTAAGCGATAGCCTCTTAAGGTGTTGGTCGAGGCTTTTCGCTATTAAACCGTTAACCGAAACCACTATCGGCACAATGATAGTCGCATTGACATCCCACATGGCGGTAATCTCATGGGCTAGGTCCAAATATTTAGATTGTTTTTCTTTTTCGGCCTTCACGAGATTTTCATCATGTGGGATAGTAACGTCAACAATCACTGCGCGGCGCGCCGCTCGGTCTACTAGTACTATATCAGGTCTATTGGCAACAATATACCTGTCAGTAATAATAAGTCTCAAGAAGTCTATTATTATTACTAAAAGAAACGACGCAAATAAACAACGTTATACTTAAGTCACGGTACAATAGCTAAAATGAAGTAGTTGAATCCACAATTTTTTATTCGATTAATCGAATGATTACACTTTATACACCTTACTACTTGGAAAACTAAAGAAAGTGCTATTTAAAGGTTAAGCAGAATAACTGTACATACACTATCTTTGTTTCCTCATAATAGTAATATTTTTTTTCTTCAAAACAATTCTAGTGTTGCAAGTCGTGGGCATTAGCGTACGACTGTAAATAAGACCGGTTGTGGGTTCGATTTCCGCGTGAGAAAATCCTTTTTTATAGCTTCCAGCGTGAAGGTATAAAAAATACAATTCTAATATCGACGTAAATGTCGCCGTAGCGCGATAGCACAAGCGTGATTTGAAATGCGGCGATTTGGGTTCCCACTCGAAGAATGAATTATTTAACAAAGCAAGGATGCTTTAGTAATAAAGCGAAGTGTTTCGCCACTCAACACTTGTTACTGTACTTGAAATTGTTTCGTTGAGAGTTTTAACACTAAGCTTCCTCTACTTACGCTGCGTTATGCGTGATAGCGCCTGAAGCTAAAGAAAAAAATCTAATATATTTTTATACACCTAACTAAATTGTTTACTTCGTCATCAACATTTAGTGTACCACTAAAAATTTGTGCCGAACTTCGTGGGATCTAAGATGAGTTAATATAAAGGTGCTTCAATTAGAGCGTGCAGAACTGATCGCCACGGTTTGCGGTGGCTCCACCATTCTTCATCAATTTCAGGCGATCGACGTGTTTTGGATACTTTTTTTAAATTACTTATCTATGCCTATGATTGAATAGCGGTAAATACCACAGGGCAAACATGGTGAATGCAGCTTTTCGTATTCTAATCATTTTAAGAGAAAAATATCGTATTATATTAACAAAAAATTTAATTTAATTATGTTACTGGATATGTCTATTTAATTTTAATTAAGAGAATTATATTTGTTTTTGAAAAATGTTCCCTTTAAACATACGAAACACACAGTCAAAAATTAACTTAACCACGCCATTAGAAATTGTATCGTGAAATACTTAAAAGCTTTTCGAATTTATATGACCGCATATTCAACAACTTTCCTTGCGGATATATCCCTGCGGGCTGCATTTGCATCTCGACCCTACAAACACTGCAGTGGTAGTGGTCCGTTGGTCCGCAACGCGCGCGCAGTCCCGCTTCGATCGTCGCAGCGGCCGCACGCGCACGCCGCGAGATGACTCGTTCAATATTCGCTCTCCTAGCGCTCGCCGCCCTCGCAGTCGCCGCTGCCGATCCGCCGCGACCTCGGCTCGTAGACTTCAACCCTTGGTCCTGGCTTCCCAACAATCTTAACAAATCCCCATCTGTGATGGACTATCTGTTTCCTCCGTCCAGAACCCCTAAGCAGTCCATCCTAGATCCTCCCGCAGACAGGCGTCCCCCACCTACCGTTCAGACCACGATACAAGACACCCCCACAATGACAACTCTCCAAGAGCGCGCTACGACGTTAGCCAGAAAATCTCATAACAAAGTCAAAACAACTGCATCCTCAATTCGTCCGACTGCGTCCACGCCAACAAAAACGAAAAAGAATTCCCATAAAAACGTCGCCACCGATACGACTGTCGACACCAAAACGACGCAGACATTGAAAACCGAGACAGTGCCGACTACGAACTTCGTAACGGCTACGGTGAAGCCGCCCAAACGTTATACCATTCGGCCGGTGCGGACAACGGCAACTCCTGCGGTCCGTGAGACAGAATCTACTATCAACACAAATAGTGATGTCACAGAAACCGTATCAATTAGCGACGTATCAGGGACCACAGCTGATGTAGCTAAGGATATATCCTCAACACTGAGTACGGTCATTGAGACGCACTCCACCGACGGCACGACCAGCACCGGCATGGAGTCGACCACGCTAACAGAGAGCACTGTAACGGAATCGGCAGACAGTCGTGAGGGCTACTTACCATTGCGGGACAAGCCGCAGCAGAATCACGTGAAGATCAACGAACAAACGAATAAAGAGGTCAGTGCTTCTCGATTATAATTCTAAGTATATAATATCAACTCTTGTTATTTTCATGACAAACGTTTATTTAATATGTGCAAAAACGATATAAATAGTAGTCTATTAATCTCTATTAAGTAAATAATACTTTAAATTGATACATCTATATTAAGTAACAATTTTTATGGAGAACAGCTACAGGCCATCGCGTTAATCGATGCCGTTTCCCACATAAGGTGGTAGAGTGATGCAAATTATTCATTTAAAAACAGAGCTGAACGAAGTTTTTGCTCCATATGGAAATAACAATTATGTAACAATAGTAAAAAACATGTTTTATTCTTTCATTAGGGAAGAGTTCATGAGAACACGGAACCGATATCATATCAATTATATTTTTTAAAAAATCCTATAATTTCAGAACGAAAGACAGAAAAATAATTTTCGAATACATTCTAAGCGTAAAAGTGAAATTTTAAAAATTAAAACTTCATTAACATTTGTGTCCATCTTCATACAGTCCATTATGTTTTTTTATAATAGAATAACTTTATATATAATAACTAACAATAGAATCCATTACGAGTTGTGGAGAAAAAAAAACAGGCTATTATAGGGCAAAAATCTCCACATTCATACGCGAAGCTCATTTGTTCGAACCATGCGTAAAAACGTACTTTATAAAAATTACTGGCTGACCAAGAAAAAGAGGATAAATACATTTCTCATTTTACGCTGGGCGTTCTATTTTAAAATAGATAAACAAGTACTGTAATCATACTTCGAGATATTTACATTCTAAATGAGATTTATATTAATATTCGCTTTTGTAAAATATAGCTTCATTTTAAACCCTATCTAATTGCTGCAATTTGTGGTAAGAAAATTTACTTAGTAAATAGAAAAATCCATATTAAAAAATGATTAACACGAGTGGATTCACCACCATCGAGAGTTCAATCAGGCAAAACGCTACTATTTACTTAAAATTATAAAATAAATTATAAAATTTCCAAAAAAAAAACTGGAATTTTATAAATTTCAATAACAATTGGGCAATGTAAATATAGTATAAATATTGTTATATTTTGTAAACATCATCTTCTTTTGTCATAAGTATGACAAAAGAAGTCAAGTCTTAAGGTTTAAGAAATCGACTCTCAAAGAGCTATGGTTAAATAAAAAAAGACATAAAAATTATGCACAAAAAAGACAGTAATGACTTAGACGTACCTTGGATACTTTCATCTCATTAGCCTGTTGCGGTCACAGATGCAGTGCCCGCAAAATTTGGTTAAAAAATGTATTGGTTTGTGTAAGAACAATATTAAAACTTTCACCTTTTCAAATTACAGCGGTGGACATTTTTAAATTGATCGTAAAATATTTTTACATTTATATAAATATGAATGTTACTTTAAACTCCGTAAATTATAACGATTTATTAAACGGTATGAATTATTAAAGTTGCAAATGAAAGTATTGCAATATAATTATTTTCGTAAATTATAACGTTATGAGTTACTAAAGTACCAAATGAAAGTTGTGTAATATAATTACTTATCAAATATATTAATTAGTACGATGATAAACTAACACATTTATATGATTTATTGAAATCTCCTAATAAATTAAAATGCCAATTTTATGTAAATAATAATTTCTAATCATTGCCTAAGCAATATTAAAGATGATGAGAAACGCCTTCGCTTTTCCAAAGTTCTCATACATTAATGAAATCTGTCATCCAATGTGAATATATCAATATTAACTCTTCGCCATTAAATTAAATATAAGTTATTGCCTCGTTTACTTTAATCTGTAAAAAAAATCCAAATAAAGATTACCTACCAGAAAAAAAAAACCGGATATCCAGAACAGTTAGCACATTGTTTACTTAAACGAAAGCAATTATGAACGCGGCAGTAGTGAAATGAATTATAACATAGACAATCAAACGAATCGTTGAGACCGAATCTAATACTAATCGTGTCTAATTAATCGGTACGCATTGGTAGAAAGCCGATAGCCGTATCTACTAAACGATTGGAAGAGAAAGGGGGGTATAGTACCTTAGGTATGAACGGTGAACTAGGTTCGAGTGGTCGTAAGTAGAAACTGATGGAAAGTATTCAAGTAAAATAATACATCTATTGTTAGATGCGACTTGATGCTATTGTGATACTGATCGGATGGAATTTGTCGTTAAATTTTCATTTTATGTGTGATATACACAAGTTAAAGTGGTTTCACGTTCTTTCCCGCTTAGGTAGAGGGAACTTAGTGTTAAGACACTGCTCCTTAATTACCGGGCAATTTTAGAGACATGGCGTGTTAATTGGGGAACCTGGACGTGGAATGGAATTATGATTTAAATATGATCATACCCCTAAGTAAGGCTCGTATCCTCAACCTCATTAGCATTTAGACGCCGTTCTACTATGACAGACCCAAATTTAAATGAATATAAACAGGATGGATGATATAATCGACGTTTATTTGGGAATAATTAGATTGTTTACGTGACGGTTGAGGGGTTCTTCTCTCCAGTCTCTGGTCTGGTGAGGTAAACTATAACTTGGAGTCATAACTCAGGGTCTCATATCTTCAAATGAAAGTGTATAGGAAACTTATTTGTCATATGAAGATTTACAAATAATATAAATAAGCACACAGTATATTTTTAATCTTAATACATTACAATAAAATACCACAATACAATATAAGACACGAGTCGGAAGTAAATATAAGTTTTTCTTTTATTTCGAGATTGAATAACACCATGAAACAATAGTTACTTTTCTTTTAACATCTGAAAGTATATCTGATTACGTAACCCAGAGCAAATTTGAGTCTTCATCACTTTAAGGGGTTTCGTAACACCGCAAGTTCTATTCACTTTCATTCAATATTTTAGCTATATTAGTAAATCGTATAATAATATTCTTTAAAAATGTTTTATTGGGGAAATTTCAGTAATCATTAAAATTGCTGTACCTTTCCCTTATAAATATTTTTAACTTCAAATATATCTACAATTCCATAAAGTGCTTTTATGTTTATTATTATAGTATGAAGATAATTAGATAGGCGAATGTGGAAATACAATTATACATTTACAGCCATAATGATTCAAAATAATTATCCGAAAAACTATAAATATTTTAATACCGATATTAAATCCTAAATCCATAATTAAAATCCACTATGTTATTAAAATCCAATCCACGTTTAGTTGTTACTAATTGCATTAAAATCTAATAATAGGATAATTTCTTATCTTCTTTCTTGTAGTGTATTACGTTGAAAATCCAGGAATCTTGCTAATGGCTCGCAATCGTACGCGTTATATTATGAAAGACACGTAGAGTGGCCGTCGTCGGCAGGTTTCCGTGTGACGCGGTAATTTGTGCATCACCGCGTGCGACGACCGACATTGACTTTTCAATTCAAGGCCATCAGTTATTGCATTATTTTGTTATACAATATCATTTTTGCGGGTGATGGGTGTTGTACTTTCATTTTGTTTTGTGCAGTTCTCCTTAAAACTACGAGCACTCCTATCTGTCCATGTGTACTTAATAAAATTCAAGTAGGTATAAATTTGCGAATATTTTTTCTAAAAGACACGAATCTTACCAATTTTATATATTTTCAAAATTTAAAAAATGTTCCCAATTTTATCCTATGGATGTAAGGAACCTGTTGATCCGGAATGCATATGCAAGTGTTGTGTCTAATCAGACCATGTAAAAATCCATTTTATAAACGATACTTGATTGGGCAGAATTTGAATCTATAACCAATGCGTTCATTCAGATGTTTTTTTAAATGTGTCAGGATGTCCCACGAACGCACCATTAATATGTTTATTATCATATTTTCACAAATTAATATCATTCACAGTTTCAAGTTTAGTATCTTTTAACATTTTTATTACAAACATTAAACATTACCATTAGTGCTATATTGCCATTTAATACGTCTGCTGGCTTCTTAACCTTTTGACACAGTCTCCCGACAGCACAAAAAGCAGTTCTTCATTCCATTCTATCCATGATTTATTAAATAGATAAATATGCAATATGTTAATCACAGAGCTTTACTGAATAAAGGAAACATACACCTTAAAAGCAGCGAAGCGTGATGACCATATACGAGTATTAATAAACGGTTACGGGACTTAGGTTCTACAAAAGGACAGGTAGATCTAGCTGATGCAGAGCTAACGTTTCTTGAACTTTTTCAGATGATTGCGTAATGCAGGCTAACCGCACACCCGTTATTGGCGGATGTCAAAACATAAATCCTCGTATAAAATGTTGGCGATAACGAGGGCTTAGACTTAACGTGAGTCTAATGACGCTTTTAAATATTACTTGTATGAGTTTTATATCTTAACTGGTCTAGATAATGTATGAACATAATATAATGATGAAGTAGAAGATGAAGATGACGAAGAATTAAAAAAAATGAGAGAATGAAAAGATAATATAATGAAGTAGAAGATTTATACAGATAAATATACATAAAATGGATCTAAGTCATATACGAGTAATATATACGGTAGTTACAGTAAGTGGGTATATACGAAAAAAAAGCTGACTCATCAAAACATATATAAAATAATCCACGAAAGCGAAACCAACAAATTGATTGTAGAAAGTGCGTCGAATCAATTATCTGTACCGATATGTTTTCAACAAACAAATAACCGAACGGTAGTCGAAGACGAATTGATAAAGAATTGTTTGGTTGCAACTGTTATTTAATTTTAAAAGTATAAAGAGTTAAGTCCATTTATATTATATCTTTTTCTCATTCTTTTTAACATAGTAAGTGAAATTAATAGTATTGAATATATTTGAAAAGGAGACGTTTTCTTACAGCAAATTAAAAAATAGTTGCAAATATATTATTTTAGGATGGTGTTCCTTCCTCGTTATAGTAAAGCTAAATAACTGTCATCAATCACTTTAATTTAAAAAATATGCTATAAGTTCTTGAAGTAATACCAACTCATCATATTTATACACTATATCTAGTCTAAGACCAGCAATCTTTACCAGCTAATAGCGTAAATTCACTTCCAATCTTAAAAAACCAACATAAGATAATTTTTTGCAACTCACGCCTGAACGAGCACATTTCTTTTCTTAGTTCGTTATAAATAAAAAAGATAATTAAGTAGAATATATTGAATGATCGATAACGCTTCTTAATAAGTAGTGCGCTTGCATCTTATATTAGATAATGAGATAGACGTGTTAGCGTCAGCTTTGTATGAATAATGGCTTATAAAGTGAGGTGTGAGATTTGTTACTTCGTTATTTAAGTTAATCATTATTAAAGCACTTATTTGATTTGTCTTTAAATATTCGTATTTTTCATAATTTGATTTCAACAATTTCAAATATTTCTTATATTAACAGAAAGTCAATACACTACCTATGAAGTATATTTTTTGGGTTGCTTTTTGCTCTTTCACAGTCTAATTAATAAATTTATCAATTTTAACTGTAAACTTTAAATATTATTCCGCTTTTTTATATGTTATATGCCCACTACATTTAATGAATGAGCATTGCAAAAATATATTTAAAGCAATAGTGTAAATATTGCTATTAATAATTTTTCTAAGTACTTTTATAAAACTTTTAAATTCAATATAAATTTTATGACAATACTTCAATTTAACGATAGAACCATTTACAAGTGTGTCCTGTTGAAAATATCTTCATGGCATCTATGTGAAGGTATAAAGACATAATAAAGTAGCTTATGGCAGTAGAAAGTATGTTAATTTAGTGGCCAGTGTTGTTAGAAATGATTTTCACTCTCGGTACATTGCGAAAAGTACCATTACTTTACGTATCTGGAGCACCGAGCGGTTAGAGTTAAACAGTATGTGTCAATTAAACATAGTAACATTTTATGTTCGTCAATATGAATTGCCTTGATATTTCAACAGGAAAAACATTTAAATGCTTATAATATAGTAAAAGTAAATTAAAATAATTAATCCCAATTCAAAGAACTATTGATAAGGTACCTTTATTATAGATATCCCCTTTAGATATGCGTGGATACCCGTATCTCAAAAACTCCTAAACCTTAGACTGTTTTCTAAATTGGAACATATCTGATTTGAATTTCCGAAAAATATTGCTCAGAAACATAAACTTATGAAAATTTGCACACGTGCTTAGAAGCCTAATGAGCTCATCATACTAAAAATAATATACCAAACATAAATAATTGTTAAAGTTACTAGAGACTTACTCTAAATATATTAAGATGTTTAATAAAAACATCATTCCACATTGAAATATGAAATACAAAATCAATTCCGATTTGGATTAAGTTAATATTATTTGTCGATTCATTCTTATTTGAACCAATAAAGAACATAACGTAATTGATTACCAGATTCAACTGACCAGTAATTGCAGTAAAAATGTCAAATAATAAACGCTCGTTTGTAACACCCCACTTAAATTGCTTAATTTCTTTTCATGGTTAAGAAAAGTTTCAAGTGAAAGTAACAAATTATTTACTGTTGTGTTAAGAGACGATTTTAAATGCCCTCCATCTTTGACTTCAACGTCATCCTCTATTCATAGGAGATGTGCAGTCATTTGTGATGACGGTGCTAAATTCTTTATGGTAAGTCGTTACGTCTTCTTTGCCGTGGTTATAATGACTGTAGTATTTCAAGCATTTTTATAGAAAATATTATGTGTGAAATAATACCATAGAAGTAATCCTTTGGTTTACCATATTGCCAAGCATAAAAGGCATTGACTAACAATTGTATTAAGAAAACATTCTTCTACTATAATATTTAACGAGAAGAAATAATATCTCAAATTAATAATTTTGTTTAAGATATTCATTTCTTAAATTTTTTTAGCTTTACGCTGTATTCCACACACGGCAGGGTAGGCAGAGGGAACTTAGTGGTAAGACATTCCGCTCCCTATTTACCTCTGAATTCGAGGCATTACGTGTTGAGTGGCGAAACTCAACGACAAAAATACAAAACTTTAAAAGAATAAATAGCATAACTACCATAAACTACGGCTGTAACACTTACTATTTTTGAATTAGCAATTAATCATCTCTTACCTGAAACAAAAAATAAAACAAAAGATGAGATAAAATAGGTTAATTATACAAAAATTGGAAATCACGCAACAGTTACACGCATAATATTTCATAATAAAAGCCCGAGGCGAAAGTTCTATTACACTTGACCCCTCTATTCATTAAAAATATAATCGAAAGTGAAATTAAACAAGCGTCGAGATCACGCCGATAGCTTAATAACATATGTTTTGGCACTGTTTTCGCTACCAAATTAAATCTTTTTTTCTTTAAGCTTCACGCTGTATCCCGCACACAGCAGGATAGGCAGGGGGAATCTTGTGTTAAGACACTCCGTTCCCCACTTTCTGCCGAATTCTGAAGGCATTGCCTCGACACCAAAGCGAAGAAATGGAAATATAAACGTAAATAAATATTTAACGTCCTCGAGTGGGGATCGAACCCACAACCGTCGCGTTACAGTCACACCCTTGAGCGCTGCGCCACGACGACCTCCCAAATTAAATCTACCATTTGAAAAGCTAAATTAAAAAGAAATAGAAAGAAGTGATTAAAGTTTCGTAATCAGAAGTCAATAGGTATTGTATATTCGTTCGAAATCTATCCATCTACAAGTTACATGTGGTTTAAAGTGTTAAAAGTAATTGCCACAATTGTTAACTGTGATTAAAATTCCTCTACTGTTTGGCGTCTTTTAGATTAATCTAATGTTAATTTCTGAGTGTGAATTAAAGTTAATTCAAATGATTGCGAAAACGGAAGTAATCTAAAATCTTTCCTGTATATATTATCTAACGACGTTAGGGTAACAGTATAAACAAAGCCATTTTATTTTAGTTTAAAAAACATGTCATTAAATTCGATGTAATTGAAAATCACAGATTATTATTAACACAGTATAAGTTCGAATTCTGGAGGCATTACGTGTTGAGTGGCGGAAAGTGGGGAACGGAGCGTCTTAACACTGTGTTATAAGTTCGGTATTGAGATCATAATTTTAACTGTAAATTATAAAGATCACATACAGGTACTAAGAAATAGCCTTTGCTAGCTAGGTATTATATAGGATAAATCCTGATAACAGACTTGTACTTGATTGATATTAAGAAGCAGCCAGGTTATCATTAAGTGCAAGTATTATATCTAATAAATCGTAACGGAATTTTCTTCCTTGGTTGGTTATGTAGGAGATGTTATAATGATGATATACTCGTAGGTTTAATTAATGTTGAACGGAAGGTAATGTAGCGGGATAGGCAGAGAGAACAAGTATAGTATCAAGACACTCTATTCTCTGTTCAGATATTACATTTAGAGTACGACGGAACTCAACACCGTACTTATATCAACCATATAGAGAAAAGGAAATAAATCCCACGTGGGCATCGAACTCAGAACCATCGTGTTATAGTTGATGTCCATTTATGTAGTAAGATTTTTGTTGATTTTGATGAACCTAAAAGCTTAATTAATGAAAATGATGGTTGTTTATATTATTAATGCAAATATTCTACCGAGATGAATTCGAATCCACGACCAGTACCACGATGGTGGAAGGTCTCATAATAGAAATTGTACATTAGGTTTATTGCTTTAGTAAGTATAGCGGATCTACATAGAAATCGGAACATCGTGTCAAATCTACACATATTGTACGTGCAAAAATGTTTACTTTTACCGTTGCTGATGATATTTTAGTGACAATTCTTTCATGTAACTGCAAATTTCATATCAAAAATGAGATCGAGTGTACAAATCAAGATATAACATTGAAAGACCGGTTATTGTTTTATTTTCTTTTTTTTTTTGTTGACTCAAATTTTGGTATATATTTTATTTTTTACTTTCACGAACGAATTAGATAGAGAGTGATATGTTAAGTAGTTCTCCACTCTCCTATACATAATTATAGAAGTATATATAGTAAATATATTCAAAATTAAGACTGGATTAAATCTACATTTCGTTTGTCTTAAGTCAGTCACATCCAAACGGTTACATATTCTTAAATATTCCTTATTTTGTGAAATATTTTCTTTTTACATGTAACTGAAATAACAGTTAAATTAATTCGTAAATATTTAAAGTAAATTAAAGAATCATTATGTAGATTCTAGCAAAATTCACACTACAGTGATAATGATGTCTATATATACAACTTCATTTGTATAAATAAAGATAGACAGTTAAACAATCAGGTTAACCAACTTTTAATAAGTTAATACAAATAGATTATAAGTAAATAGATTATAAGGTAATACAAATAGACATTACATAATATGTTTCACATTGTTTCTAATAACTTAGAAAGCTAAGCAAAAAATGATGTAATAATCAACAACGGAAATTAATTATAACAAATACATGTAAACCAACGGACAAAAGCAAGCAAATTCATAGAGAATATTTCCAACGATAGAACGGATTATTAAGAAGTAGGTCGATTACGATATTATTACTACTTGTACTAAAAAGTGTATCATCTGGCCTACCGTTGCCGTGTTCAACGGAATCGTGTTCAATAAACCACTGTGTCAACTAGCGGTATGCGTTTTTTTCCCTTTCCTTGTCCAATCTGTCGTGTTTCGTCAACCTTGGTCCCGTTGAGCTGATGATTAATCACCGTTAATGAATTTAAATTATTTGCATATCTTCTTTTAGATGCATTTTATTAAGTAATTCGTTCTTTATTTCATATGTTATCATCAATATGTTGCAATTTAAGAGAAAATATTTAAAAGCTATTTAATAATATCTTAAATTCGAAAGGAAGAGTTCGCTTTAGGATCACGTACAAAACGAACGAAACAAGATCACTTTTCGTTTCAAATCTATAATGATAGCATCAGTGATAAATAGCGCGATCTGATACAACAAAAACTGTATTGTAGGTATATACTTAAAGATCGCCTCTCACCAGTAACTGTAAGTAGATGGCGAACCAGCATTATTGGAGATAGAATACCTTGCTGTTATTATTGGCTGGCATCTTGCAGTTAAAGAGACACGGACCAGAACAAGCCGTACGTACGGATGTACATACGCGTAATTGCAGTGGAAGAATTTAAGCTTCGATAAAAGCCAATGATCATTCGTTCTTAAGAAATGCTATTAACAGTATTTGGAGCATGCGAACGTGGGAAGGTGTCATTGGAAAGTCTTTTATAATTAAAATCCAAAGTGAGCGCGGAGGGAGAATGGATCGTCGATTATACACAATTTCTTCGGTTTTCTTTTTAGCCGCAAAATTAACATTGTAACAAATCGCTGTATAAACGATCCGAGTCTCTCGTCTGGTCACAGTCCAGACGTGACCGCGGCGCTTGTTTGCATTGCGGTTGAAATAGTTATAAACGGACGAAAGTTTAGCCTACATAGCCCGTGCACGTACACACTCGCATGTATCACTCGACAGACATTTCCCCTGATTTGACACTGAACTTTATTTATGCCGTGCTGCACTGCCGGAATGAATGCAAAGTTTGCCCGCAAATTGGTAGAGGTGTATGCTTTTCACGCACGAAGCGAAATCTGCGTGCCATTAACTCGTGCGGTCGAGACCTTGAGAATAGTAATGCTATGATTAAGAAGGAAGCCAAATATTTTATAATAGTCAATGAGAGATAATGTCACGCTAGACGAAGCTTTAGCGTGTTCTACGCTATATTCTCACAATGGCATGTAGATACTTAGCGTATGTAAATAATCGATTAAACACGCAGACGCTGAACTATTATTTATATCACGCGTCTATGTAACTGTCACATGTGCGCATACCTGCAATATAACGGATATCTCGAGATTTCACGATATATCGTAAGAAATGTTGTATCCGCATCGATAATTTCTCAGTTAATAAACGAAATTGAATTAAGCTTTCTTATATATTTTGGGAAATATTTAAACACTTTCACGTTTAAAATCTTACAGTATTTATAACAGGGGCAACCATAAACATAAATACGTTGAATTATATAAATATTATGTGTATTTAGCGAGACATTTTGTTATATTCGATTAATATTATTTATTAATTTTGTTTTTTTAATAAGATTAAAATATTTTTTACGTATAATTTTCACATAGGTAATAGGGTTATTTAAACAAATTAGTAACATTTATAAGCACCTTAAAGCATTAATTCGAACCAATTTTCATTATCAACCTGTAAATTACGTAAATCGTCATCACTGATCAAGGCATCTTTAACAACACAACCAAATCAAAAAACACAATTACCACTATAATTTCATCACCAACCTATCGACGGCAACCTCAATTTTTATTGAGACATGGTAATGGGTGAAAGCAATAAAATTTAACCCGAAGTCTCATCATCCGGTCTGATAATCTTAAATGCCTTTGTAAGACAACCACAAGGTGAATAACAATAAAGAATAAAGATTGTATTGAAATAGCCATTTCATTTTAGTAAATGAGTTGAGTTGGAACCACATGGGTTATTAGGCAGTTGCTTTTGTTAGTTGGGTTTTGGATAGTCACAAACACTTTCACGTCTTTTCTAGTGGTTGCCTTTGAACTGTCTGTACTCGTATACGACAACCTCCAAATGTGTTAATAATTTACTAATGCGACTTTAATTTTAGCTTATTATTTGTATGAAAATAACTTTTATTTTGTTTAAAACGATTGTAAAATTATTGTTTAATTTAAGAAATATAAAAACATCAAAATTGCCAAATATTATTTCAAGTTATATTAAAAAAATATCGAAAATTAGTCTATTTTAACACATTTATTCACATGTAATTACTTCTCGATTATTAACCATAGATCAATCTCTATTAGCGTGAAAACAACCACATCTCATTAATGATCTACTTAAAGAAGTTAAGACAAAAACTATAATTAACTCGTTAAGCGTAAAACGTAACGTTATAAACAAGAAAACATAAAATTAATACAATAATAATTAATATATATGAGAAATTGTATGTACATCCGTGTGTATCGAATGAATATAACTCCTAACCTTAGAACCTTAAAAGACTCCAGGATCGTGTATCATTTCACCTTTGACACAGCTTCTCGACAATCTCACGTATTTACGGTCACATATGATTTGCAGGCAACTCTTATGACCCTCGAGATGGAGCTCGATGATAATAATGTAACGAGTTCATTGCAGGGAGAGAAATCTCACTGTGTAGATTTACAAATGAGCATTAACTATATAGATTAACTTAATTTAGTTTATGTTATTGTAGCGTAAATTGCAGTGTTGAATTCCACCACTCAACACGCAATCCCTTCAAAATTCGAAGGAAAGTGGGAAGCGGAGTGTCTTAAGACTAGGCTAAATAAAATAAAAGGACAAGAAACTAAAAATAACATAAATACTAAAATAACGATATCATAATTCAATTCAATATAAATAAATTGTTATTTACGTCATCGAAATTAGAACAAATAAGAAAACTAATCTCACAGTTACCGTTGCGGTTATTAGCGGCATCAGAAATTGTTTTCAATAAGTAGGGGGTAAGAAAAACGGCTATTATAAGAGTTACCGCTTTAGGCCGTCATCGTATATCAAATTTAATCAGCTTCACGCTGTATCCCGCACATAATAGGGTAAGCAGAGGGAAACTAGTGTTAAGACACTCCGTTCTCCACTTTCCGTCGAATGTTACGAGACATTTCGTACTCAACGCCGAGCTTTTGCCTTCGTACCAGAGTGAAGCAATGAAAATATTAATAAATAGTAATTCGTTCCCTAAAGTGTGGATGGAACCTACAACCTACGCGTTACAGTCACACTCTTGTATCTTTGGGTTACGACGGCATCATTCGTATGTCAATGGTAGATTTTTTTTTTAATTTTTAATGGACTATCGAAAATACGCACCCGTGCTACCATGAATTCGTTACAAAGGGCCACGAGCTTTGGAAGGAGTTACTAGACCGTAAACTCGATGAATCTCAAAATTGAAACACGGAAGAATGTAAAAAGATGAACGAAAACTAGCGCTGGTTCGATTCAGTTGACTTTATTAAGCAAAAAACACAATGAAATTTTATTTGTATATTAATAATCTTGATGTTATTAATATATTTTTTAAAATATATAAGCTTTAAATACGACATGTTACAATATTAGTTCTGAGTAAAAATAACATTTTATTACGGTAATATATGATAAAGAAATTTAATAACAAAAATAAAAAAAAAATAAGGCCGTCGTGGCGCAGCGGCACAAGGGTGTGACTGTAACGCGACGGTTGTGGGTTCGATCCCCACTCGAGGAAGTGAAATCTTTGTTTACGTTTATATTTCCATTTCTTTGATCTGGTGTCGAGGCAAAGCGCGGCGTTGAGTTCTGCCACTCAACACGCAATGCCGCTCCAGAATTCGGCAGAAAGTGGGGGTTCCCTCTGCCTACCCTGCTGTGTGCGAGATACAGCGTGAAGCTGATTATACACAAAGTGAAATTACATATTAGGTATACGAAATTCTCCCTACAAATATAAAACGTGCAAATTGCCCGCGCTTATCCGTAGTACTTTCTCCTTGGCTTATCTCGCTACTTGGTTTTGCAATCAAGCAGTAAGCACATAATATTTTTATTTTTAAAACTTGTTACTTTTTACTGTCAAATTATTGCTGTTAATATATATATTTTTTTAAGTAAGATCGTCGTATAAGATTTTTTTTTATAAACGAGTTCTTGTAATGAAATACAAATCAGTTTAATAGGTCTAGTAGAAATATATATGTAATTTTCAATGCAAAATTCTGTAGATTCTTAAGTAATATTTTACATCAAACCTAAATTTTATCTCAGCATAGGGGCGCAAGCAAGCGATTATAAGCGCTACGGTAGTGGGTTTGATTCTCGTTTAGGGAAATTAATTATTATTTCCTTGTACTGGTAACAAGACATCCTACTGTCTCTGCCTACTCTATATCCGTATAATAGTGTAAAACTAAAAAATAATAATTAAATAAACATTTAGCAACTAGACAAAATTGATAAGTGTTACAGGGGTTAATTGAAAAGAAGGGTACATTTAAGTAACAGCAAGTAAGTCAAGAGGTTACAGATGCCGAAGCTGGGTCCGTTACTCGTTCACGCCGCACCGTGAGATCTTTCAAGCCAATCGACGGTGACTTTTCATTTTCTCCTTATATGGTGAAAAGTGTAGGGAAAATTGTTATTCCACGCCATTGACATTAGCCACATTGAAATTAGTATTTAAATTGTATGGGTATAATAGAGTTTTACTGCGGGTAGGTACAGTTGATGTTTTTGCGGTAGGTAATCATTTTAGTAATCACGGGTAGAACGATTGAATTATTATAAGACGTAAGAAGAAGACTGTTTATTCTAGAATTATTGGCGTACGAAACATTTTAATAATGTTGTTTTTGTCTAAATTTGTAGCAAATTTAAATATATGAACTAATACAAAATTTTTGTTTTCCATTTTCACGCTGTTACCCGTATATAGCAGAGAGAACCTAGTGTTCACACACTCCGTGCCCCACTTTCCATCAAATTTTAGAGGCATCCTAAAAATGAAAATATTAAGAACTAATAATTAACCCCCTTTAATGGGAATTGGACCCACAATCGTCGCAACGCAACGAGGGCTTTTCAAAATATTTATTATTTATTAATACTAAAATTATACATCTATACCATTTTACATTCATGATTACAGCTTAAAGCTCAAAAAGCTCAACTCGAGAGCCCCATTTAGAATAAAAGATATGAAAAGTAATCACCTCGCGAGCAACTACGAATCAAATTATGTAAATCTTATGCATTACGTCCATTAGAATGTTTAGGGTCGTTCGTTCCCAAGAAATTACTTTTCGCATTGTTCCTTAATTGAATAAACCATCTGGATGTTATCATTTTTTTTTTCATTATCCGAGGCTTGTTTTATCGTTTATTATTTTCTTATTATAGGAAGTACCGTCAGCAAATAGGGTCACACTATATACGTAAAAGATATACATACATATGTATATTATTATTTGTTATTTTTTAGCTTCACCTGTATTTCGTATTTAGCGGAGTTGACAAGGAAAACCTGGGAACCTAATGTCAATACACTTCCGGTCCCCTCTTTCCACTAAATTCTGAAGGCATTGTGCGTGAGTGGTGGAACTCAAAACCGCACTTTACCTCAACACCAAAGGGATGAAAATAAAAGTATTAAATATTTGATTTCTTCGAGTGGTAATCGAACCCACAACCTATCGTGGTTACAATCATTCGTTGTGCCTTATTAGAAACACAAAAATGTGAAATACATAGTTAAGCTAGCAAAAATATTTTTACTAAGCCACAGTAATTCTTTGGTTAGATAGTACTCGCTAAATACTATACAAACATTGTATGCAGGCGAGGCATGGCTTTAATCCATTAAATCTCTTACTTAACGAGGATCCTGTTGTAATAATTTAGATACATAATTTTCTTATAGCACACTTATAAATAGCACTGTAGATAGAATTAGTTTATTTTTGATATAAATTTTACGTAAATAATGTCAAGGCAAAAAGCGTTAGAAAAGTGCGGAACGGAGTGTCTTAACACTAGGTTCTCTCTGCCTACCCTGATATAAGCGGGATGTAGTGGAAAAAATATTACAATTTAAAAAATAAAATAAAATCTGATAATGAATAGTTTACACAATTTCACACACCATCGGTTTCATGTAGGGCTTTCGTAGAGAAACATAATTCAGCTATCCATTTTTGGAGTGCTGAACACTCCTGTTCACGTCGTCTGCACTCGACCTTGAATTCCTTATACCCTCGAACGAGATACGAACCCACAATCATAGGGTTTAATTGCCACATAACCTACCATTATTCAAAGCAATTTTCACATTTCTTTATCATAATATCATCTTGATTCACGAGAATACCTATACTTATTTACATATGCATAACTATGAACTAGTATCCGTGTGAATCTCACACCAAGTCTATTCCAGGGGTTATAAAAACGCGGCAGGTGAAGCTAGTAAGCATCCACGTCAGGAACTTACGAGCTGTTATAAACCTGAACCTGAGACCTTTGAATGGTCCTTAGGCGGTTTATATTTCGAATTGTGATGATAAAATGAGTTTTACATCTCTATTTCATTTCTAGTTGAGATTTCTGCATCATGTTTTACAGGAGTCATTTGTAATCTTTTACGAGTATATAAAATGGAAATAAAAAATATTCAGAATAATAAAAAAAATACGAAAAGCCCAAGCACCAATAGATTCAATTAGCTCAAATAAGTGCTAGCATTTGCTAATTGCAGAAAATTGTTTGCATATTTCCTACGCAATAACTGGGGCTTGATACCGACGAATACGGACGAAGATTTCTGTGATGAAAATTCTATGGCACCATCTAAAATGTAGTTTCTCATTACTGGTTTTTCATTTTCCGCATATATCTATGTAGGCAGAGGGAACTTGGGAATGTTAAAATGCTGTGTTTCCATTAATACACTTCCATTCCCCGCTTTAAATTAATTTCCCCGAGTGGGAATCGAATCCACAACATGACGCTTCTAAAGTTGCATGCTAGTGCCTCTGCGCCACGACCGTCCTCACTGCAGTTAGATGCGTGACAGAAATTTGGCAAATAATAGAAAAACGGTATATAACTTAACATTTTGCAAGAATTTTATTCTGTGGTCGTGCTATAAGTATTTCAATTGATAAAAAATTCAATTACATAGAAATCTCTGTATTACCGTTTCGAATACCGCTTTTTTGACATAATTTTAAAGGTCAAAAACTGAACTCTATGGTACATTCAGTTCTATTATTGTATAAAATTGAAAAAAAATGAAATTAATCATATTAGGTATTTTAAAACACCATCTAGTGGAGTTCGTGTATTGAATGATTGTAGGTCTAATATCGCTCAAGGGAATGCCTATATCTATATATATAAAATCGAAAGGTCACTCACTCATCACGAAATCTCAGAAACTACATGTGCTAGGAATCTCAAATTTTGCATAGGAGTTACTTATAGGACGTAGGTGCTCGCTAAGACGGGAATTTGCAATATTCGATTTATAAGGGGTTGTTTTTGGGGTCGAAAGTTTGTATGAAACTTCGTTACTACAAATTCTATTAGTCTCAATTTTTGCATAGACGTCACTAGGACGTAGCCATGGAGACAGAAATTAATAATAACATAGTTCACGCGGGTGAGACTACGAGCGGGCCGCTAGTTTGTAATATACACGGGTCGTTCAGTATGACATAGATTGGTGTTAGGTAGAGCCATCCATCACAACATAATGCTTTTCAAATAGCCGGTAAGTGGAGAAAAGGAGATATCGTTAGGCTCTCTTTACCAATTTCGCAAAAGAGCATGCGTAAACATGCAAAAAAAAATCGACAGTTACTTAGTGATTTAAAATGCGTTTATTTTGTGCTACAATGACGTATTTGCACTGTTTCAAATAATGCAAGAGAAGCAATTAAAGTTTGTTAATAGTCTTTCCGCAACCTAGACAAACCTAAAACCTTACTATTTTTTTAAAATGTAATTACGTCATTTTCACACCAAATGAGCTTAACAAACTTAACTTCGTATAATATTGACAGGTAAATTGCAAAAAAAATATATAATTTTTCTCTATCACTAGAATAATCTTGATTACAAAAAATGTAAATGTAATATCAATAATAATACCTAACTATAATTACAATTGCTGTTTGTATTGTATTTGTACGAGAAAACATAGGAAATAACAGGATTTAGAGAGAACGTTGAATTTATTTCTCAACAATGGAGAACGTATTGCATCGTTTATGTAATTGCAATATATAATATGATTTCTTGAACTTTGATGTTTAAACAGATAAATTTTTAAAGTATAGAGGTTTCTATAGAATATTGATTTCAGTTTCTGATTTATATTTATTGCTAAGTAAACTCTCGTTACAGTGAGGTATTTTATAGAAAATATTTATAAATCTATTTAATTTAAATAATTTATTATTGAGGCTAGTCGTGGCGTAGGAGCACAACGTGTCACTAATAGCACGTTAAGTTGTGGCTACGATTCCCACTCGAGGAAATGAAATATTTAATAACTTAATTTTCTTTCGGCGTTGTGTTCTGCCAATGAATACAAAAAGAGTCCAGAACACGGCGGAAAATGGAGAACGGAGTGTCTTTACACTAGGTTTCCTCTGCATACCTAAACTAATAATGTATTACAAACGGTTAGAATTTTTTTGTTATTAAAAATATCTAGATATCTGTGTCGACATCAACTAAAAGTGAATTTCAATATTGACTATTACATTTTATAGGCATTGTAACGACTTAACGGCACTAGGCTTCTAAAACGCTTCTCCATATAATAAGACGAGAATGAATGTGAATATTGAAGGAAAATCATTACTTTCTCCGGCGAAGAACCTGAGAACCGAAACCAAGGGTTAGTCGGCGGATACTCAACGCATGTAGACCGTGTCGGCAAGAGCAGCCGACAAAATGACGCTTCACGCTCAACTAAACCACGCAATATTGAAAAACGTAGAAAAGTAAATTTTAAATTTATCTGTACGTATATATTAACTAGCGACCCCCTTGCGGCTTCGCCCGCTTTTACTACTGGATTATTCATATAATGTATGTTTGCAAAGCACTTAAGATAATGTGAAAATTAATTAAACTCTAATGCAACCCGCATTTTCGTACATTCGTAAATAATACATTCAACTCCAATTATCCAAATACGTGCAAACGCATCTAAATCTTTGTTGCAATGCCTCTATAGCGGGCGGGTTTTTTTTTTCGAGCTTGTGGTTAATGCTGAAGAGGGTATTCTGTCCCTGACGAAAAGCAAGCACTACGTGGCTGCCTGTGAGGAAAATTAAATAGAATGCATTGGCCGGGAATCGAACCCGGGCCGCCCGCGTGGCAGGCGAGCATTGTACCACTGAACCACCGATGACTGCTCATGACGCGCTTGTATAAGCAAAACGTCGCGGGGCACGTTTCGCAGCAAGGATGTTTTGATATTGTAACAACTTCTAGAGTACTTATTAAAATGAAAAAACAGTAAAAGACAGTTTTGATCTACATTAAATGGCCAACGTAACTAATATACTTATTTATATGCTGAGAGTAAGGGATAAGTAAAACTTGAGTCGGCACACTAATGAGTCAACGGCGGGATGTGTCAACAATTAAATGCGTTTTTCTCTAAAACTATTCGCAATTTCGAAATAGTGCAAAAAGCAAATTTTATCTTCGTTTAACGTAGAAATTTAATAAAGTATTTTAAAGGATAAGGATTAATACCATTACGGAAAAATATCCCTCACAATAAAAAATATATTGAAATTACTCTTTTTAGACAGAAATATGATCACTACACGTTATCCTTAAAAGATAAAAATATGCTCTCGCGGACTTTTTTGTAGATCTTATTAAGAGGAACAATACTCCAGTACATTATTTTCATGTAGTACTTACCATTAAAGCAGCGCATGCGCGAAAGTGTCTCAACGGGTAGGACTTTAGACACATTTATCGTATTTATGTTAATTTACATAAGAATGTACAAATAATAAACTATATATAAACCTTCCCTGAGAAATACTCGACCTAATGGTGAAAACTGCATAAAAATCCGTTGGGTGGTTTAGAAGAAGAAGAGTTAGAAAGTTCAGACAGACACGAAAAGCGACTTTGTTTTATAAGATATAGGATGTTATAAATGACAATGAAATCTATATATATAAAATCGAAAGGTCACTCACTCATCATGAAATCTCAGAAACTACAAGTGCTAGGAATCTGAAATTTTGCATAGGAGTCACTTATACGACGTAGGTGCTCGCTAAGACGGGAATTTGTAATATTCGACTCCTAAGGGGTTGTTTTTGGGGTTGAAAGTTTGTATGAAACTTCGTTACTAATGACATTTGTCTTTGTCATTCGTTACTAAATGCTAGGAGTCTCAAATTTTGCATAGACGTCACTAGGACGTAGCCATGGAGACAGAAACTAATAATAACATAGTTCACGCGGGTGTAACCGCGAGCGGGCCGCTAGTATCTAATATAGCGGTGATTGAATTTAAAAAAAATGATCTATTTTCTTTTCTCGATTTATTGTTAAAAATTTCGCCAAAGCGAGTAAGAACGTAGGGTTTAGTGGTCAGAGCGTTTGAGGGGTTTCTCGAGATACGTGTTCGAATCTCGGTATGTTAAAAATTTACCACGTTTGCTAAAAATTTAATGACGTATTTTTTAAAATCTGTCAAACTATTATAAATAAAAAAAATCCCGTTAAATAGGAATTATAATCAAAAAGTATTACAAGTTAAACTATTTAACTGCAACTGCATTAGTAAGAAGCATTAACATACTAAACGTAGAAAGAAAAACATTATTTTCCACACTGAGAATTTTTCCCGTCAGTGACGCCCATAAATATTTTAATTAAAATTAATTATGTTCACAACAATACGTTATACATAAATTGTTCAGAACATAAATTACGTGGTTAACTTTATTTGACATAAACATGAACACGAAATTGAGGCTAGTCGAGGCACAGGGGCACAAACGTGCGACAGGTTGTGAGTTCGATTCCCATTCGAGGAACCATTTAATATTTTCTTTTCTTCGCTCTCGTTATGAGGCAAAGCAGAGCGTTAAGATCTACCACTCAACACGCACCAATTCGGCGAAATGTGGGGAACGTAAGTGTTTTAAAAGGAACGGAGCGACTGAACACTAGATTCCCAGGTTCCGTCTACGTACCCTGGACACGCAGGACACAGCGTCAAGCTAAAAGAATCGTAGATATTAATTGAGGGTATCAACAATGATGAATTCACTCAACATTTCTGGATTCTATAGATTTGTAGACCTATATACTCGTAGTACCTATATATACTAAAATTTATAATAAAAAAAAATAGAAAATACTAACTTAATTTCATAAATAAGCCTCTCTGTAAAGTCACAACCTCGCAAACCCGACAGTTAGATAAAAACCTCTTTATTCTGCCACGGTAGCGACAAATAAAAGAACCACAGAATAGAGAAAATAATCTTAATTATAATAATATGTATAATCATATAATAACATGGCACGTGAGAAAGTACTAACAACTCTTATCTAGGATCTACAGATTTCAATGGTTCCGATGAAGAAAATTTTTATACGAATCGAGGCACAGATCTGTGATCTCAGTTCTCACAGCACAATTCTCGAGATTAACCGTTTTGGACGCGAATTACTATTGTTTTACGTTACACCTAGTCATGTACGACATTTTATATGTACAGAAGATAACAATATATTTTAGTTTCTCTAATGTTTTTTTTTGTTCTTAAATAAAAGCACGTTTGATTGTGAATGAGATGATTGTGGGTTCAAAGTCTCTTTGGGGAAATGTGTTGTCATTTCCCTGGGCTTCGCCATTAGTTTTGTTGGATAAAACATATTATGACATTAAAATATATTATTGTCTTAAAAAATAAGATACGTTGTTTTAACGCTTGGTTCAATGTGTCTTCCATGCCACTCGGCAAAAAGTGAAGCAAAAGCTGCTATTTGCTTATAATGCAAAGTAGGCAAAACAAATACGCGACTACTTTATACGAGGCGGAACTAAACGCTTCACTTTGTCCAACAATATTGTAATGAAATCTTTAAAATAAGTATAAAATAATGTCATTTCCCAAAATATATAGACGTATAGTTACAGATAGACACTTTATCATATGAAATGGAATCTCAATAGCCTAGCAATTTTAATAGTTATAAAAGTTTAATATAAACAATAACTATGACAGTTCGTGTATTGAAATAACAAGAAATCTGATAGTTTCAGTAGAAACAAATCGAAATTTGAACCATTATCTAATATAATTACCTATATTTATATACCTATATATATAATGAAACACAAAATTACATATCCTCTCAACTATGAAGGTAATTTCATCTGAGAGCTGGCTGCAAGAAAGCGCAGCGTGGTGCAGTGTTCCATTGACCCACAATGGACTGACATACAAACTGTGACTCGCGACTTCCGCGGGTGAGCTCGTGACCTCTTGTATGGAAATAAGATGTGCTAACATCTAGTTTTCTATAAGAATTGATTGATTTACATTGTCTGTAGGTATATCAATATTGAATTTTCACAGTTAAAAAAATGCTTGACGCTGTATCCTCCTATGAATAATAGGGTAGGCAGAAATATATTGTTAAGACACTTCGTGTCCCATTTTCCGCTTAATTTTCAAGACATTGAGTTTTTAGTGGCGTGACAAATGGTAATCGAAAACAAATTTACAATTTATATTAATTTTACAATTATTATTTAGAGGCATTACCATTTTAAGTATCTACTTAAAATCAATTAAAATACAACTTTTTTTAAGAATTATATACGCAAAAATAATGTGTATTTTTTCAAAAATCTTCAACAAAGAATTAAATTACAAGAACTATTATTTATTTTCACTCAACTACCGCAGTTCGCAGTTTGCCGAAAGAATCTAATCAAAGTACCTACAAGCTTTTATAACCTTATTTATCTAGGTGGCTTTGTTTCCGGAACTTAACTAATAATAGTAATTAGTAGAATTACTTTTCTTTGGTTAATTTTAGTATAATAATAAGTTAATAAAACTTGGATAGGCGTTAATAAATACTACAGGAAAATAGATATAGTTATAAACGATTGCAAAATAAATATTGTTTTAAAACCTATATCAATTAGTTCTTCCCTTTTATATTTTTATAGATTACATAAATATTTTAAAATAACTTTTCGTTGTTTTTTTAATAGTAAGACGATCAGTTTCCTGTCTTTTTCCTAGTTTTCAAGATATAGCGTGCGTGTATCAAAGCGATATAATAAAGAAAAATAATAATCATTCCTCCTTGTGTATAGAGGGTCCCACTCCCCACAATGGTATTTGACAAACAAATATAAATAGTCCCCGAAATAAAATTTGAACCCAGAACCATCAAATTTAGTGAGATACAAAAAATAATATATAAACTACAACAGCTGTTCTACATTCATAATTATAAAAGAAAGGAAGTTCAATACTAAAAAGTAAAAAAAGAGAGATATGATTAAGTCAAATTGGTAGCTTATTAAAACAAAAAAGAATAGAGAGTGAGTTTAAAGTTACAAGCATTAGCCGTACTATGTTGCGGCGAGAAATCTATAATTCGCGTTAAGTTTACTACTTTGATCTTCTTTTGATAATAGTTCCTTATTTTTAGTTCTTTTTTAACAAACCTAAATGCGTATACGCATGCAATTCTTGTATATTTTACCTACTTAGTATGTCTACTGAATTTATATCTATATGTTTTAAAAAAAACATATTATCATCATTTAGAAAGGCTGTATAGCAGACGCGTGGTTCTGGGTCATACGCTTGTGACTGTAACATGGTTGTGGGTTCGATTCCCATTCGGGGAAATGGGAACTATGGGAACGAACTATTATTTATTAATATGTTTAGTTTTTTGCTCTGAAACCAAACCCGCATTCACTCATGAGTCACTCAAACCGCAATGCTTCGATAATTCGGCGGAAAGTGAAGAACGGAGTGTCTTAACACTAGGTTTCCTCTACCCTGCTATATGGGGAATATACCTATAGCTATAGAATTTTTTGCTGCTGCAATACAATTGTCAACAGAGCCTCTATCCCCTCGGGTATTATGTTATTAACAGACTGAAAATAGCAAAATGAACGTCATGGCAATTTGAAAACAAAAAAGCTGTTATACCAGCCTTTAGCTACGAGACGCCATAGTTATAATACCGATAAGCTATATTCACACTTATTCTAATCAAAGTAAAGACGATTGTTCGGCGGAAAGAATGTAACATCTAGTACTGCGAGCGGAGAAAACGCTTGCAAGGGTTCACTGAGCCTTATTCGCGCGTTCCCACAATCTCCCGCGATTTATATATAGAGTTTACTATGTAATCAATTCTATTAGACATATCAATAAAGGTTAAGAACTTCCTTCAATTATTATGAATAGTAAAAAATGAAAACACAAGAAGAAATAGCGAACAAAGTAAAAATTGTCTATTTTTATCATGCCGCCTAAAGGGATATTCCTCCTTAGTGGATACTCGTACAAGACTACCTTACGCTATTATGAAACTGGTATCCATAGGATCGAGGACTATTGATTTCATACGTTTATGGGTAGGTAGGTATTCTTTTCTCTTAATATTATCATTGAAACGGAAGTACTTTTTAAAAATAAGACGTTAAGAGTTATCTTTTATTTTTATTAGCCTCATGCTGTACCAAATAGCAGTAGTAGGTAGAGGGAACCTGAAAACTTAGTGTTAAGATACTACGTTGCCGTTAAGACACTTCCTTTCTCCACATTGAGTGACGTTACTCAAAGTACACATCAAGCTCATATAAAATAACTAAATAAATTAATATCACCAAAAAAGTTCAAGAATCTAACTTTATTTAGTGATAAAAATGTATATTTATTTAGTTTCAAATCTTTATTAACACTTTATCTTAATTAAATTTAAATGGGAATAATAAACGATTTTCTGCTATTTTACAGCATTATTTATCTATAATCGCAGTTTTGTATCGTAATTTGAACTAATTAAATTACTTACTTTTATTGGTCATATATGTTATATTTAATATATATCTTAGTTATTGTAGTTTAAAAATAACACCCACCAGTTCTTACGCAGGTATATTACGCGCACGCGATCCGAATGTCATTATAGGTTCTGTAAATAATAAAAATGCGTAACTTCGGAAGTATTAATAGGCACTTTGAGCGAAATAAGCGAAAGCAGTAAAAAATCGTATGCAAATTACATAGATATATATAGAACGTTAATTTTAGTTTACTATTGAAAGATAATCTCTTTCAATTAGACGTTTCTCTAGAATAAGAATATAAAATATTCTTATGTTATAAGGCTACTTAAATTTAATATCAGTCAGGACAATCGCGACAGGTTGTGGATTCGATTCCCACTCGAGGATATTTTATTTAGTTTTAAAACAATACACCCACCAGCTGTTACACAGGTATATTATACGCACGCGATATTTAAATGTCATTACAGGTTTTATGCGTAACTTCGGTACTATTAATAGGCAGTTTAAGCGAAAGCAGTAAAAAATCGTAAGAAAATTATAGAGATATTTATAGAACGTTCATTTTAGTTTACTATTGAAAGATAATCTCTTTCAATTAGACGTTTCTCTTGAAGTAGAACATAAAATGTTCTTATGTAATAAGGTAGAGGCAAGTTGTGGCGTACAAGTGTTTGATTATAAACGCGACAGCTTACGGGTTCGATTCCCATTCGAGGAAATGAAATATTTTCATTTCTTCGCTTTGGCTGCTTGGAGAATTCGACGGAATGTGGGTTGAAAGTGGTTAACATTAGTTTAACAGGGTCCCTCTGCCTACCCTGCAATATGCGGGATACAGCGTATGCTAAACAACATGTACCTAATAAGATCTAACTTTAATATCGAAATATAGATTTTAATTATGCTATTCATCTAAATATCAAAGAAAATTCCAAGACATAAAACCCCGACACAGAAAACATTTCTAGCTTCACAAACCAAAGATGCCGTAAGAAAGCCTTCAGATCGGAACACTTTCTGGCCGAGCAAGCAACCCGCCATTACCGTTCGGTAGTGCGTAAAGGCGTTAAAATAATTGATGTTTCCTATTATTGTATGGTCTGTGAAATCAAAATGACTTTCTGCTTACGACCTCGATAGATGATGATTAAGCTGACGGGCTATCATATTAAGTGGGCATGACAAGAGGAATGTTAATGATGGTTTTAGAGACGGTGTTAAGCTCAGTAAATGATATCTAAATCTAATTTATGATATATTACTTGTGAATCAATGTATTGTTATGCGCGAGGTGTAGAGAAAGCGGAAATCGTGTCAAGTGGTTTTATGTTTCTTTTTCAGCATAGCATTGGTTAGGTAGAGTTAAGACACTGTGTTCCTTACATTTTCTTTATTGTCTTATTTTTTAAGATATTATGTGCTGAGGGGCAGAAGCAACGCTGCCCTTTTGCCAACTAGCAAAGAAATGACAATAAGTTAAATTTTATCTCCTGAGTGGGGATCGAACCCACCAACTCTTACGTTTACAGTCACGCTTCATTCCACTGGGCTACGACAGCCGTCAGTACTCTACCCTGTTTAGTATAAAGTAAATATTGAAAGTCTTAAATGTCTTATTAGTCTACCATTAAAACTAACATACAATTTAAATTGTTTTCTAATTTGCAGCAATTGTTTTAAGTTCAATAAAGAAACAGAATTATAGGTGAAATCGTATAAATCGGTATACGCGGCCCACGTTTTGTTACTTATAGTAAGTAACAATGTAAAAATCTTAATGATTTTATATCGCCCTTTCTCTGTGAGCTTTCTATTTTAGCGTTTTGCGGTATTTTTTTATGCTTTTTGTTTGTATTACGTTTTACATAAGTTATTTATGGGTGTTTGTATTCAACATGGACGTTTATTTTTATAGGCTTAATGGTAAGTTATGGCTATAAACCAAATAATCTCTCTTTTTAAGCTTCACGCTGTATCCCCCATACAATACAGGTGGGCAGAGGGAACCTACTGTTAAGATACTCCGTTCCCTATTTTCCGTGGACTTAACGAAATTCAACCATTCGCTTCGACACTACAGCGAAGAAATGAAAATATTAAATATTTCAATTCCTCGAGTGGAAACCGAACTCACAACCTTGTGCCCCTATACGAGTTATGTTTGATAGATTATGAATCTTTAAATTATACAATATATATAAGATATAAAAAAAAACAAATCTAAACAAAATCCACACTGTGCAATATTGACAAAATATTACAAAGATAGTAAAATTCTTGTATAAACACGAATAAATGGCGTCAAAATAGAGATGTTGATTGTCGAAAATCTGGCACAAATTCTTTTGCGTCACGAAAATTGTTAAACAACCGGGTCGAGTGCAGTCACTAAGCCGAGAAGGTGTTTTTTTGGTGGAAAAAGTTGACACGTAGGTTGTACGTGCCTCTATTAGGCGGGAATTTGGAAAGCAAATACCCTTATATGTAATAGTATAATTGTATATGGTCATCTTAAATTGTTAGAATAATTTTACTTAATTCCTTATACCGATAATAGATAAATTCCATAGAAAGTAAACACATAAATGGTTTTTATGGCATTTATGGTAAACTTAACGATTCATAATGCAGCTATAATGTTATTAACGTTAGCTGCTTTTTGTTTTTGATTTCATTTTTTTAGCTTTACGCTGTATTCCGCATACATCAGAATAGGCAGAGGGAACTTAGTGTTAAGACACTACGTTCCCCAGTTTCCGCCGAATTTTCGAGGCATTGCGTGCTGAGCCATTGTTGAGGCATTGTTACCAAAGCGAAGAAATAAAAACTAACAATAATTCATTTCCCTGACTGGGAATCGAACCCACGATCACCGCATTGACATTCACACTTTATGCCCCTACGCCACGACTAGCCTCTTATTATTATCTATCTTTATTGTATATCCATTTATATAATCGTAATAAAATAAAAGCGAAATTGCGAATCCACTTTCAAGTATCAACCAACACAGTGTGTATTTTAAATACATCTCGTATTTTACGTTCCGATACACTTTCAATTTATTGTATACGCATACAATGTAACTTTTCTCAGGTTCGCGTATTGTCTGCTATCGTTGCGGCCCTATATAAAGTTTCTTTAGATACGATCGTCACTACAGCTTAATTAAATTACAAACAAACCAACCAATCTGATAACAGTCTGGGGCTTATTTATTATTAGAAACCTCATGTACCCTGTCCTAAGGGTAATAACTTTAAATTGCTCTAATTAAAGGAATTAATAGATGTTATCGATTTATCAACGAAGCGTGTTCAAGTTGAATTCTAAAAGTGACAGCTTCTAGATTAATAATAAAAAGATGCTTAAAATAGGTTATTTAAATAATATCAAAAACCTGTCTTCGATATGAAATGGGCGAGTAATTATAGTTTCTTTTTGCATAACTAAAGAATTTATCAGCTAAATCCCTTATAGGCAATACATATCTGTCGTGGCCAATTAGTGTAATAAATAAATTTTTATAAACACAGGTAAAAGATAAAAACTATATCGCGATTCTATTATTATTTATTAATGATGCTCACACAGTGAATTGATTGCAAAAACTCGAACTAAGAATAGCAATGTTGATGTGTAAACATCATCAAACATAATAAACGTAAGTATTTGCCTCTTTGTTTCAAGTTTTTTATTTTTCAATTATATAATTCCTTTTAGAAATTAAATATAAGAGGCCAGTCGTGGTACAGGTGCACAAGCTTATGACTGTAAATGAGACGAGACGTGGGTTTGATTCCTATACCAGAAAATAAAATATTTAACATTTTCATTTCTTCGATCTGGTGTCCAGCCAAATGAGCAGCGATGAGTTTTACCACTCAACAACCAATGTCTCTACAATTCGACGAAAACTTGGAAACAGAAGTGATTTAATGGGAACAGAGCGACAATAGGTCCCCAGGTTCCCTCCGCCTTCCCTTCATCGTGCTAGATACAGCATGAAACTAAAAAAAATCCTTTCTATTTCTAAACAGTGTATTAGCGAAACATGCTCTAATACCGTCTATTATGTGCATATTGTAAACAGAATTGGACTTATTGTAGAAGAAAATTGGTACCATTCAGGCGGTAATCACGAGGATGATTTCACAAAGCCAGTTAATGACAGCTGTTGATTCTTTGCTTTTCATTCTATTTAAATACTGGTTGGCTTGTCTAGTCTTTATTTTAGTAGTCTATAACTATATGTCTATAAATATATGTTAAGTTCGTTATATATTTTATTACAAAGACGTTATATTATTACGCGTGTATTTTATTACGCGTGAACTATGTTATTATTAATTTCTGTCTCCATGACTACGTCCTAGTGACGTTATGCAGAATTTGAGACTCCTAGCATTTGTAGTAACGAAGTTTCATACAAACTTTTGACCCCAAAAACAACCCCTTTGAAGTCGAATATTGCAAATTCCCGTTTTAGCGAGCACCTACATCCTATAAGTAACTCCTATGCAAAATTTGAGATTCCTAGCACTTGTAGTTTCTGAGATTTCGTGATGAGTGAGTGACCTTTCGATTTTATATATATAGATATAGACTTTAAAGTTTGATATCATTAGCATAATAAATATCTAATCAAATATAAGGAAAAACCAATCAAAAGCACTAGCAGAAAAACAACTTCTATTATAAATACTTATAGATAAAAACTTCTCAGTGGATGCGGAAGCCAGCCCCTGCGTTTCAACAGGGCATTAGCTTGGCAATCATCGCGAACTAAGCAATTTCCAAGACCTTAACCGTAGCGAGACCGTCCGTCAATTGTATGGTAGCGTCTTCTTATAATTTTCATAGATCAGTATCGACTGATTATATTAAGATTTATCGATGATAATTTTAGTATATAAAATAAATAGAAATTAGAACAAAAAGGAGATTTCTACAATATAACTTTATACCTTCTTAGCAATTTGCAGAATTAATATAAAATAGTTTAAACAATTGTTTTATCTAATATATACTCCACTATCAATTCAATCGACTAGATAGTCACGAGCTTTCATTATTTTGCAAATATTGCGAACAGAATGTTAATTTATAGTAAAACGTGACGCCGCCAGGGAGAGGACCATAAAGATGTTTGAAGTGAAAACACCAATTTTATGGGTAATCCATGGGTTATTTTCTTATTTGAAATATTTTGCGAGCCAAAGATAATTTCAAGTAAAGTTCTGCTTTCTACTGATTCTGTTTTATTCGTACACACGAATGAACTATTTAATAGAATTTTTAAAATTTCTCTGCCGTTCAATATTAATATTGACAAGTTATAGTATGTTAGTACCTACAAACTATTTCTCAATTATAATTACAACTCGACAAGAATAATTTACCGTATACTCGTAGGGTCTCTTGTTTGCATATAAGAATATAGGAAGGAAACGTGAATCAATAGATAGAATAATCAGAAGATAGAATAGGGCAAATGTATTTTGCTTGTACAATTAACGCCACTCCAGTAGAGCTGGCTGATAGACATGCGGTGAAAAGTACGACGGCAAGATGCTATTATAATGTTGCCATTGTATACGTTTGTATTGATTAAGATTGCTTCTATCTATTTAGATTACTTCATTAGATTTTTAGTTAACGTCATGTTTTTCGCAAGAAATTTAATTAACTTTAATTTTTAGGGTTGTTTGAACTTCGCCGCGTAATTGATATCTACAGGAAAATTTGGCACAAATTAAGAACTTAAAATACAAATAAAGAGAAAACTGAAAACTTGTAGGGATTTCATAGAAAAAAAATATTACAAAAAAGAAATCAGCTTCACGATCTATCCCGCACACAGCAGGGTAGGCAGTGAGAACTTAGTGTTAATACATTCAGTTCCCCACTTTCTGCCGAATTCTGGAGGCATTGCGTGTTGAGTGGCAGAACTCAACACATCGCACGACACCAGAGCGAAGAAATGGATATATGAAATTATAACAAACTTTTAATTATTTGTATTTCATACAAAGTGATTGCATAAGCCTGCAAATTTAAGTTTGTTTGTCCCATGGACCGACAATCCTGAGGCCTGGGTGAATTTTTCTTTAAACAATACATTACTTGTTCAGTTGAAAACAAAAAAATCAAATACCAAACCAAAATTAACTTTCATATCTACCATATGGAAGACATCATATGGAAGATACTTATATTAAGATGACAGCCTCTTGCACGGCGGCTATACCATATACGTGACTGTCAGTGTTCGATCCGTGATTTACGGGTTGACGCCCATCTGGTCACGCACGATTGGCTATTACGCATGTTCTGATATGTGACCAGTTTCTCATATCCAGATCCGTGCAATACTGGTTGCAAACGCACATATTCCATTCCATATTATGAAAGATTGATGCAATTATCGATCATTCAGATCGACTTGTTAGTGACATGTTACATGATGTTTAAGTAAAGGCTTTGTTCATTAAGATTAATATTTTTAAAGATTCATTATAGAAATGTATAAAATTATATGTTTTAGTTTAGTTTCATGTTGGGGCCGCACATATCTGGGTAGTGGACACCTAGGAATCTAGTGTTGAGACACTTCGTTCCCATTGTGACTCACTTCCGCCATATTCTAGAGACATTGTGTGTTGAATGGCGGAGCTCAACGCCGCGTTTTGCCTGGTGACCAGAGCGAGGAAGGTGAATATTTAAAACGTTTCATTCTACTGAGTTGGAATCCAATCTCAAAGTCGCACTAGGATATTTCAAATTAAAATACAGTTAGTACTTACATTCTTTCTAACATGAAATAGAAGGAATAAAATCTATGGGCATTTATAGTGGTTTCAATGAGAGAAATTCTGTCGAGAGAGCTTTCAAATACCAAAGCGAAACAATACTAAATATCTCGCGAATACTCGGTCGTATGAACAATTTACATGGTTAGCGAGGATACCAACAAAATGCAAAACATAAAATCTGAAACATTTATAATGATTTAGATTTAAAATCTATTTATGGAGCTTAGCCCAAGGAAATGGTCTTTGTAGATTACTAAAGTAGAATGCCCATATAACATATAATCACATTTTTTAATACCAGCCTTCAACTTCTAATACTATTTACAGTTGATGCTAAATTAGTTCTTGAGAAAATTCATCCTATAAAAAAGGAAATTATCGAATAAGTGTCACAGAACATGACGACGGAGGTTAGTTATTAAAACGGGACAACCTTTATAGGTCTTTCTCAGTATAACTAACAGATATCTGGCTTCAATGACTTGGACACAAAAACCATCGGCTAAGCTTCATTACGTAAAGTACGACAAATTGCAATTTGCTATTCCACATTATGCGCAATAATGAGTCGGGCAACGGTCGTTCTATATACTTGCTCATATGTAATATGGTACTATACTACTATACCAGTGTTGCCACATACCAATTTTCGTAAGACGTCCCGATTTTTAGCCCAAAAATTATCGGGGCAGAACCATTCATAGATTGGTCCACACATTGTAAGATTTTTTTCTTTAGAGTTTTAATAGATACTAACAATTTCGTAGAAACAAATAAATACATTCATAAGTTACGTATGTATTATGTTATTATGAAGACTTAATTAAAAAAAATAAATTTATGTTTATAAATTAGAAAAAAAAATTAAACCTGAAATAAATAGACAACTAATAAGTCAAATACTGATTTATTTAATTTATTTGTCCTAGTTTTGGCGAAAGAATCGCTTTTTTACATAAAATGTTTAAAAATATCGCTTTTCATCGAGATAAAATCTAGCAACTCTGAATACAACATGCAACATATCTGGTGGAAAATAGATTAAATGCTCCAAGAGCATTTAAAACGAAGCTAGAAACCCTGGGACCTGGACAACGCCATGAGCCAATTACGTATCATTAGAGTATTTATTACAGTAGGGATGGTAAGTAAAATGTGAAGCTGGGCCTCCTCGACCAGGCTCGGGCGAGCGTGACATACGATCGGTTCCACCTTATCGGACCATCGGTTCCCTGTACAACGCACGTGCCTTTGCATACTTAGATGAGGCATCACCGATACCGACTTCGATATCGGAAGGTATTGCGGTACGCACTACATAACTCGGCTCCAACATGTTGAATAGATTATGCTGAAATAGATGGGTATCTCTATTTACGAACTTTCTCCCCTTGTTGGTCTTTTCTTGTTTTTTAACTGCATAAAAGCTTTTTAGGTTCTTTTTTATTTTCTAGATAAAATAATTATAATGAGGTGATATTTAAATATATTTTAATTGATATGTCTTTCTTCAATTGCACACTTCACTAGCGACCTGCGAAGCCGTGAGACTTCGCCCGCTAGAACTACACAATTACTTATTTACTAATCTGAATTGCTTTCTTATGCAAAAACAAGTTGCCTAAGTAAAATAGTGAAAACTGCACTTTGACTGGTTAAGCCGTTTCTGTGGTTACCGTAAACAAACAAGCAGACAAAAATTTTAATAATAATGATTATTAAAATTTTAGGTTCTATTACGGCAATAAATGCCTTGAATAATAAATTTTCTCATATATCCATGAACAGATTGCGATCAGTGACAATTTTAATACAAATATAGATATTTAATTTCAATAACAATATCATAAATTATTTAAGCAAGACTGCCCTTGGAATTTTATTTCCGAATTAAATTCTGAATCTGCAGACCGCAGGGTTAAATAAATTTTCTTATCAGCTCTCCCACGCATTGAACTGCAAACACCATTGGAACGGCGCAATTGTTTTCAAATGAAAGTATATTTTGTGTGTATTTCCATACAATTTGTATGTTTTGATACAAACGATTTTACATGTGAGCATTATTTACTTTCCGCTTCGCTTTTTTTCCATTTATTTTTCATACCTTATTGGTTGGCCGTAAGCACGCTATCGCTGAGGTAGCGCAACCAATCCTCGGTTGACAGTTACACGGCAACCCCGAGCGACCAGAGCTGAACTAGGTGTGAGGGAACACGAAGTTCGTTTCAAATTACTTCTTGTAGCTATTGAATTTCCAAATCACGACTCAAAGATAAATAAATCGGGCCGTCCCAAGGCAGCAGTAATTACTTATTGAAAAACATTTAGGTCCGTATTAATAAATCGCTCTCCATTCTTGAGATCGATCTTCAGACGCCGTTTTCGTTCATAGAAATTTGTGAATAAAAACGGCATCTCAAGATCGATCTCAGAGCTGAGAGCTCATAAATACGGGCCTTAGAGATTTGTACAAGGGCGTTTAAACAACAAAGCCTTAGCGTATTAACTGCTAAAATAAAATGAAGTTTAACAAGTACTCCATGAAGCGTGCTCGTAAATGTCAAGTGTGCTCGCTCCGAGCCGTCGCCTCGAATGAGTGGGCACAGATAGCACCTCGCGAATGCGAAACGTCACGACCGAACCACAATGGAGAGACGTTTCGAATATAACATGGTGGGCTTTAAGAAATTGGAATTTCATTTAATAGCCCTTCAGTCTGAACGTTTTAATGAGTAGAGCGATGGGTAAAGAAAATGTACTAATATTTTTTTCACGCTGTATCCCGCACTTGGCATTGTAGGCACAAGAAACCTTTCTTCCAATTCTGGAGGCATTGCGTATGAAGTGCTCTTAACTGAACGTTCCGCTTTGCCTCGAAACCAGAGAATCATGGAGGAGAGAAGAAATGAAAACAGTCACACACTTATTCATTATAGCTTTTATAGCAGTTTTTCCATTATTACTGCCCGCATCGCGTGATAAATATCACATATTTGAAGTCTATATTACTGAGCTTAGCCTGTTGTCAAGTATTTTCTAATATAAAATGACACAATAAGACTACCAGTGGAGGTGCGAGCCACTATTATAAAATACTTCGCGTCAACTACAGTTAGATACATATTCCTGTTCCTCTAGAATTATTATCATTTCGCTTCTCGAGTTATATATATAGAACTGTCATCTTTGTACAATTCTATAAATTCTAAAAATAATAAAGCACACCTTTGAATATAGATTATTTATTATTTACATATTTGTTAAAGTTATTGTAGCTAAGTGTCTTCAATTAAAACTTAGATAATTTTCTATTTTATTTAAAAGTAAACTGTTTATTTTGTATTGGAATAGTCAATGAGACAAGTCGGCGTAGGAGTACAAATATGTGACTATAGTCGCGACAAACTGTGGGTTCCATACGAGGAAATGAAATATTTAATATTCTCATTTCTTAAATACGCAATGCCTTCGGCGGAAAATGGAGAACGGAAGTGTCAACGGAGTGTCTTAACCTGGGAACAGGTTTCTTCAGCCTACCCTGCTACGTATGGGTACTGCGTGAAACGAAAAAAAAAGGATTAACCAGAGATTACTTAAAAGGCTCGCATGAAGCTTGATAAAAAAATTATAGACATAGTAGATCCATCGCAAAGTTTTTCCATTATCTATATACCTATATAAAATCGAAAGGTCACTCGCTCATCACGAAATCTCAGTAACTACATGTGCTAGGAATCTCAAATTTTGCATAGGAGTTACTTATAGGACGTAGGTGCTCGCTAAGACGGGAATTTGTAATATTCAACTTCTAAGGGGTTGTTTTTGGGGTTGAAAGTTTGTATGAAACTTCGTTACTACAAATGCTAGGAGTCTCAAATTTTGCATGGACGTCGCTTATAGGACGTAGGTACTCATGGAAACAGAAATTAATAATAACGTAGTTCACGCAGGCGAAGCCGCGGGCGGGCCACTAGTATTATATACGTGTGAAATCATTATAATATTTATATTAATATAACAGCAATTTATTTCTGGCACACATCACCGCCATAGCTCTTTAGAATGTTTCTTCTCATGTGAAAAGGTACCATTAAGAGACCCTTACTGGGAAGGTACCAGAGTCGTGACTAGATAAGCGTCTAGTATGTACTTTTGTTTTCCATTTAAGAATACTTTTAACAAAATCCAATATAATGATGTTTTATTATTTTAATTTCTAATATTTCAAGGAAAAAGACTAATTTCATATTAGTACTTATTATAGGTCCGAATGAATATCGTGAGTAATTATATTTATATTGAAAAAATACGAAAATAAGTGTTTTCCCAATTTAGACATAGTGCAGCGTTAAATTCCGGCTGAATTTGAAAAACCGAAATCCGCAGGAGACGTGCAAAGTTGAAAAACAACTTTCATAGCAAATATAAGAAGAAAACATAACCAATGCCTTTCCATAAAACTTTAAACATCCATTTTAAGTAGAAAGGATTTAACAGAAACAGAAATAATTACCTATACGCTCGTTAACCGACCGCAATCATTGCGCTGTCGATGCGAATATGTAATGCTTCTACGTTATATTCAAGTCACATATTCTAATTCTCTCGCATGTACTCGTAGAATGTAGATACTTACGTGCGATTCCATTAAAGCACTGTAGTTTAATTAGTTTCGAGAGAATCGCATTCAAATATTATCTAAAATCGTATTTTAACTAGGTCATGCACCTAATATAATTAGATTGCAAAGTTATATCTATGAAAATTATTAAATTAACATAGATCGAGTTAATTGTAAAGAGATTTCATATTTAACATGTGTCGAGTGGCGAAACTCAACGCCGCACTTTTTACCAGTCATGTTACCAGAGCGATGTAATGAAAATAATTCGTTACCTCGAGTTGGAATCGAACCCACAACTGTCACGTTTACAGTCAGAAAAAAAAAATGAAGTGATCTATTGGAAGCTGCGAAGATATCTAAATAATAGGTATACATTAGAAAACGATTTAATTCTTGAAGTCTTAAAACAAGACTTCAGCGTTGTTTAAACCTGTTCTTTCACTGCTACAAGCTTCCTGTGTAGGTTGGAGTGCACTCATGAATAGCAACAATAGCTTCTGGATTTGTAATATTTATGCATACGATGGTCTATGTTTTCCTTTAACGAAGTGGTTAGGTCACAGAAGTGAAATGTTAACTAAGCTAGTTTAGACATAGTAAGTACGTAGTATTTACTATATTTAAAGTAGCTTTGTTGATGATATTAATAGGAAATATTGCAAAATATATATGAAATCTTCTTATTCAAGTAATATTTTATTTTTTGTATGGGAAAAGAAAATATAATCCTAAAATTGGTACGGTACGAGTCCGAATCGCACTTGGCAGATTTTTTTTTATAATTCAATCTAGGACTCCTTTAAATTGTAATTTTAAATAAAGTATTCTATAAAAACTCGACTTCTTCTAAAAAAAACTAACAGAACGGTTATTGTTAACTTCACTGGGTGTAGATTCGATTTCCGTTCGAGAAAATGAAATATTTTATACAGAAACAAAACGGTATTAATTTGCAATGTAGGCCAAATTAAGTTAAAATTAGCAATAGGCACAAAAACAAAACGAATTTAATGGCCGCAGTAACTGCTATAACTTTTATGCCTACTTAGTGAAGACTTACGTGACGTTGATGAGAAACTGAAGATAATTCTGTTTATGTTGTTTGTTATGTTGTTAAGTATTCTCGTCGTTTTTTTTTTCTTTTTCTATAGTTATTTTTATTTTACAGATTAAAAATCTCTAGATTAAATAATGTTTTTTTTTACAATCAGGCATTACATCCTTATTCCTTTTGCAGCAATATATATTTTTTATTCAAAGCAATTAATTATATTCCTTAGGAGATAAATGAATAATATTATACGAATAAGGTTTGCTAGATTAAAACAGTTTTTTATCAGATAGATTGCAATTACTTTATAGCTGATAATAATGACTATTTTATAAGTGATTTAATAGGACGACTTTAAACACAAAAGAAAAAAAAGTTTTATTTAACTTTTCTTATATAAAAAGTTAATTTTAATGCAACTAAAATAACACATAAAAATTTTATTATCGGGACATGATCTAGCTGTGAACAAGATGGTTGTGAGTTCTATTCCCACTCGTAGTAATCAATTATTTTCATTTCCCCATTCTAGCAAAGCACAATGCCTTAAATTCAGCCGAAAAACGATGAACAATGTATTATCACTAGGTTCTCTCTCTCCATCCTATTATACGGGATAGAGCGTGAACAAGCGTGAAAGTAAACTAAAATCCAATATATCCGATCGAACGTACGCATACCTATATAGAGCATGAAACATTTACGTACTTGGAAGCAGTCCGGAACGGAAACCTGATGTATTGAATTACCACACCGCTACACTGAGAAAACCTGTTGGATATATTTGCTAACTGTAAGCCCTATAAGGAAATATAAATAAGATATTCAAATAACACGGTGATCGTGATGCTAATAATTTTCATAGATTCACGACGATACGGTGGTTTGTTGGTCTAATATTAGATTGCTGTGCAATTTGTATAACTGAAGTAGGTTGAAAGGTTAAAGACTCAACTATGGTCTAAAGGAACTTCTCACTATTTCTCTTAAAGATAAGAAATTAATATTTGATAAGTTATTTTAGAAATAAAAGAAAATAATAGATAATTTTGAGAATAGCAAAAAATAGGAACTCAACTAATATACCTAATGTGAATTTTTATACACAAGTTTTTAAACTTGTCTTATGAAAGTATGTATATCTTTTGTTTTTAAAAGAGAATAAATATAAATAGGTTAAGGCTAGTTGTGGCCCAGCATCAGAAGCGTGCAAATCTAAACCCAACAGTTTGTGGGTCGATACCAACATAAGAAAATGATGGAAAAATCAGAGAACACAGTGTCTTAAGGATAAATTCTCTGCCTACCCTGCTGAACTGAAGCTAGTGTACAAAAACATGATCGTCAGCCATAAACTTCAAGCGGTACGAACATCTAAGAAACGGCCATAAAACTCAAACAGCAATAGACATTCCCGATAGATAGATAACCTTACAAGCTGATGGTAATTACAAATGCTTCGCCCCAAAGGAGCACTAATTGGGAAGTACGCTGTAAAAGCGCCAACAAACGTTTCAAATAAGCTAATGAACGCCAAGAAAGCTTTTATGTGTTTTCTCTGTGGTATCTTCGTAAAATGTAAATTATTTTCTTTAAGTTATATAACGAGGGTGAAAACAAGACTGCATCTCTAATTCTTTCATACTTTTTATTGTTGGAATTAAAACAGTATTCATACTAATATTAATAGTATTTTGTTTATATTCCTTTCTTATGTTTTTTTTTGGCTTGCATGGCTCGCATGTAGCTGGGTAGGCAGAGGTCGTTTAGTTTTAAAGCACTCAACTCCCCACTTTCCGCTGGAGACATTGCGTGTTGGGTGGGGGAACTTAACGCCGCGCTTTGAAGCCACACCACACCAGGGCATAGAAATGAAAATATTAAATATTTTATTAGCTCAAATGGGCATCGAACCCACAACCTGTCGCGTTTACAGTCACACCCTTGTACACCTGCGCCACGACTTAAAATTCATTCAATTCCGCGGAAAATGGGAAACAGAAGTCTTAATGTGAACGGAGTGTCGGAACACTAAGTTCTCAGGTTCCCTCCGTTCATCCCTAAAAACTATTAAAACTACTAATAAGTACATTAAATTCCACACCAAAATGAAAATAGTAACTCAATAAAGGTACCTATCTTCAGTACGAACAATTGCACCAAGTTCACGCACCGTTCGTTGCCCGCGATCTACCTCGAGTCCTCGAGGTAGGTTCAGGGCTTGCGGCCGCGTAATCACTTCCGATTCTAACTGATTTATCTGCATGCTATAATGTAAACGTTTATTTATTGCACAATTAACATGTTAAAATATTATCAAATCGATGTAGTTGAGCTTAAACGTTGTAGCTTTATTCGTGTAAGCTTTTTTATATAGGTATGTGTATATAGACTAGTTCTGGTCCGCAGTTTCATTTATGTAAAATTGGAATTTATGTTACGACACCCTGTTCCTATTAATAATTTCCGTTTTCTTTTCTCGACTTTCGGTCGAACTTCGAAGGCGTTGCGTGTTCAGTCGCGGAATTCCGTGGAATTCAGGTACAGTTCATTTAATGTATTTCTCGAAGGAAATTACAAGCTTTATAAAGCTCTTCAATAGAAGTTTAATTTAGTATAATAATATACAAGAATTAAATAAAAATCAAATCAGCTTCACCTTGTATCCTGCACACAACAGGATAGGCAGATCGAACGTAGTGTTAAGATATTCCGTTCACCACTACAAAAATTAAATACATTTAAATTGAAATAGCACTTTGATTATAAAACTAAAGTTGACTAGACTGCAAAAACAACTATAAAGCAAAGAGACTTTAGTTATAGCACCAATCAATAAGTTTATGGCCGCCAGAGAAGTGCACGTTTTCATAGTGAGCACAACAATCATAACGGGAAAAAGAGATCAAAGTATGAGATGATTTACGAAGGTAACAATAACTGAGGCAGTAATAGGACCATAGAGAAAACTCTGCAAATTAAAGATATAAATTTATTTTTTCAATATCTTCAAAATTTGTGAAAACTGAAGTTACGCTTAACAAATAATTAATACCAAATTTATTATATTTATATTATTCCTTTTATTTTGGTTATTTTTCCGTTTTCTTGTACAAATAAAATAATGTTGAGTTACCCCACTCAAAACTTAATGCCTCCAGAATTTGACAAAAAGTGGGGAACGAAAGTGTCTTGATGGAAAGGGAGAGCACTAGATTCCCAGGTTCCCTCTATCTACCTACCTATATGCTTACAGGTGAAGCTAAAAAAAAACTATATTCCTACAAATAATACCTACACACACTTATGATCCAGCAACCAAAACAGTATAAACCGATATATCTAATGAAATATCTCCAATTACCAATTCACATAATATTACTATGTTAATTTAATACATCTGATTAGGATTGGCCAGATTGATATTATCGTGTTTACTCGTCAATCAACACGCGACCACAGCTTAGTGTGTGCACTATGCATACGAGGCATGATAGCTGCAGGGCTACGTCTGTATCCAACTTAATAACTGACATTATGATAAACGTATTCAAATTCATGTGAGATTTTGTTATTTATATTAAGATATTTTATTGTAAAATTATTTATCTGTGTAAATAATTATAGGATATATAAAAACAAAAAAATATTATGTTTAAATATTTTTTTAAAATCTTCATCCCGCAAATAGCAGCCTACCCTAGGCAGGGGAACCTAGTGTTAAGAAATTCCGTCTCCATTATGATATTTCCGTTTCCCACTTTCTGTTGAATTTTGGCGGCATTTCGTGTTAAGTGGCGTTACTCTACGCCGCGCTTTACCTCCACACCAGAACGAAGAAATGAAAACATTATTTCATTTCCTCGAATGGGAATTGAACCCACAACCTGTTACGTTTTTCACACGCTTGTATTCCTGCACCACGACTAGTCTCCTATCTAAATAAGATGCTGATTATTAGTACGCAATTATATTCTGTTTCAGTCTTGCGATTCTGACTTGCGATATCGCTTTAAATTGTAATATGGATTGATTGATGATTTTTTTATTGGATCTAAATATTATCTATAGAAAATAAGCTCAATTTAAAAACAACCACCATCAAATTTAACAAACAGAAAGCAACTGGAAGAATACTTTGATATCTTCGAGCACAATATACAAAATTAACAATCGTTATTTTATTATTTGTCCGTAGATCATTGAACCTCGCTATCGAGATCATTTATTGCAGGTTGCACGAAGTTCAGATCACGTCAAGATCGCGAACTTGAGATTAGCTTTTTAGGTAAACATATCTAATGATCTAACTTAATACCGTCTCTGACCTTGCTTTGGTTTACGTAACGGGTCTCTACAATGTTAAAACTATTTACACAAAATTATATTGGGAAATCCAAAATGAATGAAGTAAATTAGGTTCCCTGTACCTACCCTGCGGGAACACCGGTGCGGGAAACAGCGTGAAGCGGACAAAAATGCTAAATCAGCCTATCCCGCTATATGCGGAAAGCTGATACATAGCGGGTCGTAGGACGGTTAAAACTATTTACACTATTTAAAGTAAGAACAAAAAACGTGTAATTGACATAATACGGATTAAAAAAATGAGTAAAAGATGTTACGAACAAATTGTTCTATGGAAAGCCACAGGGACGACTTCGATCGTTCAACTTGGACGTGACGTCCGGTGGTGGTGAAAGAAATATATATCAACCTTGAAACTCTCCCCTGATTGAGAAGACGAGATAATTTTCTTTAATCAAATATTTTGCATACTAGAAAGAACTGCTGAGCTAGCCACCAGGGAAAATAATGCTAAAAGTATAAAATACTAGCGGCCCGCTCGCGGCTTCGCCTGCATGAACTACTTTATTATTAATTTCTATCTCCACGAGTTCTACGTTCTATAAGTGACGTCCATGCAAAATTTGAGACTCCTAGTATTTGTAGTAACGAAGTTTCATACAAACTTTCATCCCCAAAAACAATCCCTTGGAAGTCGAATATTACAAATTCCCGTCTTAGTGAGCACCTACGTCCTATAAGTAACTCCTATGCAAAATTCCAGATTCCTAGCACATGTAGTTTCTGAGATTTCATGATGAGTGAGTGACCTTTCGATTTTATATACAGTACCGGACAAAAAAAAGTACGCACCGACCGATGTCCACTTATATGGCATATTTTTTTCAAATATCATAGATAACTAAAATTTTAGGTGGTCGTGACGAAAGACCCTTATTTTGCCTTCACGCTGCCGTTGTAACAGTGTTCCAAATATAGGAAACCAGAAAGAGAACGGATTTTAGCGTAAAAAGTGCCTCTTATATGATGGACAAAAAAAAGTACGCACTCAAAGTTATCATATTATCAACAGTGACAGCGAAGTGATTTTCTCACAACGAAGTTTAACAAGGCGAAGTGACTGTAAACATCAGAGTTTCTCCATTTTTCATCCTTTTATATCTTCTCTCACTTCGAATCAAGACGTTAAAATCCTCGATGCCGAAAATATCAATCTAAATTAGAAAATAATGATAAAAGACCAAAAAATAAGTATTTCAAAAAGAGAACTTGGTCGGAGATATGAAATAAGTGAAGGGGCAGTGCGAAAAATACGCAAGAAGTATGAAAAAATTGATATAATCAATGATAAGAACAGAAGAGGGAGGATAAGAGAAACCACTGCAGTGGACGATCGGATAATAATTGGGGAGGTGGTAAAAAAAACCACAATATCCAGCCGTGTAATACTCCAGAATACCGGCCTCAATGTTTCCGACCGAAAGAATTGCAAGAGACTTCGAGGAGTGGGTTTAAAAAATAGTTTTGCACGGTGTCACTCTTCGATTCGTAAAGCAAATAAAATCAAGAGCCTCTAATTCTCAAAAAAATATGTTGGAATACCCATTTTCCTTTTGGAAAATAGTAATATGGATTGAGGAAAGCAAATTTGATTTATTTGGACATAAACTACGATCGCACATTTGGTACAAGCCTACAGCACAGCTCCTCGAAAAGAAATATTGATAAGACAGTTAAAAACGGAGGAAGAAGTCTATTAGTGTAGGGTGTTTTGCGTTGTCTGGAGTCGGCAATTTGGTTCAAATAAAAGACATTATGACCGCCGATGGAAATACGGATATAATCAACGAAAATTTGGAAGAATCATTGCTGAAGATCGGATTGGAAGATCAATTTATCTTCCAACAAGACTACGATCCAAAACATACGCCTCGGTAACCATCGGTCTTTTTCCGATCTTTCAAAATAAAATTGTTGGACTGGTCCAAGCAGTCACCGGATTTAAATCTGATTGAAAATTTATGGTCAATTTTATACCAGAACGTCAACAAAAGCGACGTGATGAACAAAGAAAAGTTGTTCGAAGCTTTGATTGAGGCCTGGGAAAAAATTGATCAAGAACATATTAATAACATAATCAATCTGGTTAAAAGTATTCCCCGACGCTTAGAAGCTGTTATCGCAACAAAAGGTGGTCATACAAAATATTAGAAACGCGAATTGATTATTTATTTATTTTTTTTCTAAGTGCGTACTTTTTTTTGTCCGGTCCAATAATGGTTTCCTGCCCGTGATATTTTTTTTTTGTGCCGTATTCATAATATTTTTATGGAGATTTAGTGAGGATGTGAGACTGAGCCCACAAACTATCGTTGAAATGGTTGTAGAAGTAGGTCATTAATTGTTTTCGTAAATAAACTGGTACTAATACCTAATATCAAACAGTGCGTACTTTTTTTTGTCCAGTACTGTATATATAGATATATATATATAGAGAAAAAAAACACGACATTTCCAAACAAATCTCCAAATTTAGAATTTATGACAGAAGTTAGTGCTTTTAAAGGAAAAAAAATTAGGCAGGAAGCTATTTGACAGGCAAACACAGAAACCGCTACCAGCTGGAAATTATAGCGAACGTTATATAATAAAATATTTATCACGTACATTTCGGGTATTATTGAATTTAGGCATTTCGCGTCATTTTATTAGTAGGTCTCGTCATGCACGACCAATCAATTTGATGTGTTTAATAGATTTAATTATAATTTATATCGTTAACAATTTGATCCACCGGTAGGTATTATGTAACTTATTACAAAATACTATCTTTATTGATTGAAGCTATTTACAGTAGATTATTTGATACTTTTAAATTTTTTTATTCTAGCTTTACGTACGTAGCAAGGTAGGCAGAGGGAACCTCGGAATCTAGAGTAAAACACTCCGATACCATTAAGACATTTTCCTTTCTCACGTTCCGCTGAATTCTCGAGACATTGAGTGCTGAGTGGCGGAACACAACGCCCCAAAAATGCCGAGTCCAAGTAAATTTTTATAAGATACATAAATATGGTCAAACATTTCCTTTAGTCACCAATCTATAATATTGATTGAGGATCGAACTAAGTTCAACTCAGATCGTTTAAGATGATATTTAAACAAAGCAAGCCGTGCAGTAGGTGAGTAGGCGGCAATGGCCAACAAAGTAAGCCAAACAAATCTAGTCTTATTTACAGGAGTAACGGTTATCTTAACTCCCGCAATGATGCATCTAAACGAATTATCAGCGATCGAGAATCTTATTCTCACAAGGACATAATTAAAAGAAAGTTGATTATATATCTTGGTTTACAAAGGTTAGTTTGCTATCTAATGTCTGTACTATATAACAAAATTATAACTGATGGCCGTCTGTACACGTAAGATAATTGAGAAAATCTATTATTGTGAGCATTTATAACTATAATGGAAACTTCCTTTAACATTTAGTCAGTTACTATTAATATCAATTTAAAATATTTAGTTCGAAAAAATTGCTACAAAAAGTATTAAATTGGCTGAATTTTTATAAAGTGATAATGTTATAATTCGAGCGGGCGAAGCCACGAGCGGTTCGCTAGTAGTAAATAAGTTTGCGGTAAAATTACTAAGAATTATCGATATAACGCCTATGATGTAGAAAAAACGAACGAAACAAAATTATAATAATTCTCATCATTATGCATTTACATGGCATGTGAATATGCTTCTGACGTTTCTTTTTTCACAAAACATCTATTGATAGATAGCAACCAACTCGATTGCTTATAGAATAATTTACTTTACAAAAAGAAGAGAAGAAAATTAATCATTTGCATCTTCGCTTTCAGACGGTGCCATTGCCAGCGGGCTCCACCTCAGTGCTGGCGAAGCCGACAAAGTACCATTACTATCCTCACAACCAACACATTTATTTACTACCGGAGTGCGCTATTCAACAGGTAATTTTATTTCTATAACTATTGCAGGTACTGGTACAGTCAAAGCAAACGATAGTAGAAACGAATAAGTAGTTCTCGAGATGAAGGAATATGATTTTACAAAAGCTTTAAGTGCCTTGTTTATTGACAATAGGAAAGATATCCTTTATATTTCCGTAAAAGAATTTTGAATAGTACTTCTTATGTTTCCTTTCTTTTACTCATAAAATTTTGTGATAGGAACATTCGATTATTGGAAGTAGGTTTAATAAATATCGTATTTTTTAGCTTCACGGGATACAGCCCCTACCATATCCAAGTAGCAGGGTAGGCAGAGAGAGCCTAGTGTTAAGACACTTCGCTCCCCAATTCAGCCGAGTTCTGGAGGCATTGCGTGTTGATTAGCGGAACTCAACGCCGCGCTTTGCCTCTACACATGACTTAATTTCCAAATACTTAATTTCCCCGAGTGCGAATCGCATCCAAACCCAACGCGACCACGACTGGCCTCAATAGATACATTTTACAATATTTATAAAATGATTATATTTTTTTTTAGCTAAAAATATAATTTTCCAGGTGTGCAACGCAGTATACGTGCGTTTGAACTACACTCAGCCATTATGCGCGTGCCCGGCGAGGTACAGGGACCCGTGCTCAGCCAGTCTCAACGCCGACGACTTGCATACCACGAGGCTGACCACGGATTCCAAAAAGAAGGTGACAACCATTATAGCTAACGGCCTTACCTTACATTCTGTGCCACGGACCACGATAGGAATATTATACAGCTAAGGATTTAACGAGTGGTTAGCGGTGGTTTAGTGTAAATTGGTTTATCTGATATAGGGTATCATGTTTAGTTTTCTCTTGATTGCCGATCATGTATTTATAATCTTTGTCCCGTTCGGATTTCTAATATAATATTTTATTAGCTTCACGTTGTATCTCGCGTTTAGCCGGGTAGTTAGAGGGAACCTAGTGTTAAGACACTTCCTCCCCCCACTTTCCGCTGATTTTATGGGAAATTAAATTAACAAGGGCAAAAAATTATCATCATTTTCATTTAAGTTATTAATAATGCTTTATAACAGCATTCGTTATATAACACCTTTTACAAAATTATTCTGTAAAATTATTACTTTTGTTCTATAGTAAAAATATTATAATGTAATATTGCAGTACGCAAAAAAGGCGGTCACGCTAGTGAAGACGTGCGAAGCCGTATCAGAAATGCGAGAATGCCGCGCGCCTAGAGACTGGTCTCTTCTGGCGTTGCAAAATATAAGAACTGGGAAATCACATTATTTAGTTATATGTCGATGTCCCGAAACCCATATACTAGGTAAGTTTACTTTTAATCTCATTTTTTCCGTTTTTCAAAACAGATCAAGAAAACGAAAATATTATTTTCGAATTTTCAAATTTTCAAATCATACTGCTAACTTATAAAATAATAAGGTTTCAATAAAAGATTAAAAAAGACAAACTATACGCTTCATCTTCCACAGAAAATACTCAATTTTATATTATTCCACAGAGGGGCCGATGTCTCACGACCAGCCTACGTACGCGTCCGTACCTGGTATAAGAGTGTTCGGCATGATGTGCGTCAGACCGACCGCCTATCACACCGGTTAGTCACTTTCCTATCTATCTATATATATCTATCTATACATTTCAGATATAACCATATCGCAATACACTGTGTTTTATGGCCCCAGCACTGATTTATAAAGGTATTAGCGAGAACAAAGCAGAGATTTACTATATTACTTGGCTGTAAGTCAAAGGCTAACTTATCTTAAGAAATGTCGCAAGAAGATATATCTGGTTCGAGAATACGGAACATTTAATTTTATTTTGGAAAATAAATGGACTTGAATGTGCAAAAATTTTACAAGTATTTTAGTGAGATGTTATTTATACGCTTGTACGCTTAAGTGTAATAAAAATAGAAAAAAATATAGAAACTTAAGTTTTAAAATCTAGAAACATTTTGATACATAACCAAATCAACTTTAATTTCCAGCTTACAACTCAAATCGATATACAGGAGGAGTACAGAGCACAACGAGCACGTACAAAGTGGACTATTCTCAACCCCACTCGTACGACAAGCCGGTGTACAACCGATACCAAACCCACAGCTATATGGACACAAACTTCTACAATCGACGATCTAGAGCGTCTCGCGTTAGAAGAATGACATCAGAATACCCCCCTTTCCCATGGTATAAAGTGAAAGAATTGGCACGAGCATTGCATTGGATCAATTAATTAGAAATTAATGTTATTGTTAGAAAAGTAGGTTGGTTTCAAGATGGCTGCTTCGCCTCGTTGAATCCAACGGACACTTTAAAACGATATATTTAATTTTCTGAACGCTTTTAGCTTCCTTTAACCAGTTATGTCATTAAGTCTGATTTTTTTTTATTATAATATGTTTTTTATTTTTTCTATGAGAAAAAATAATAATATGTAGAAATACTCAACATGCATTTAGTAGGCGGTAATGTTTCGTACCTTTTATCGACAATGTTTATTTCATAGTTTTAATAATCTAATAAATAGTATTATTGATATTTTTTAAGTAATTTTATATATTGCCAGAGGGAAAGCCATAGGTGGTAAGGAAGGTAAAGGTGACGCCAGTACTTGAAAAGCAACACGCAATTATTCGATGAAAATAATTTAAGTAACATTTAAATGTACCTATACTAAATTATGTGATACGAGCTTGAGAGTTTTTTTTTATGTATTAGAATGCATTTATAGCTATATAAGTTTAGTGGATAATAAATATTTATATCAAACCATATAATAGACAAATCGCTTTGTAAATAGTAGTATTAATTACAATATTTGTAATTAAAAAATGAATAAAATAAAATTATTCGAAATTTTGTGTGTTCTTATTATTGCTGTCCTGTCAATATTATTCTATAATGTTATTATGTGCTGTAATTATAGATTACACAAAAAAAATTAGTTTTAACGTGAAAGTAAATTGAATGGAATTGAATTTATTGAATAAAAATTATTTAATTATGTGACTGTAAACACAACAAGTTGGGGGTTCAATTCCCACTTGAGAAAATAAAATAATTAATATCTTTATTTCTTCGCTCTTGCCACAATACTTTTACAACTCGGAGGAAAGTGGGTAGCGGAGAGTCTTAACATTAGACTCCCTCTGCCTACCGTACTACAAGAGATATAGCGTGAAACTGAAAAAAAACTTACCTAATACCCTCTGGTCGACCACAACGTCGCACGAGTACATCGCCGCCATTAATCTTTGTGGTCGCGCTTGGAATGCTTTTTTACATCCTTCCTTCACAGCTGACATTATTTGACCTGTTGTTTAAAAAAAAGTTAATATGTAAAAAAAATAAATGTTATCTTTACCAACCTGTTAAATAGGACAAGGATATTAAAGACATTAAATAAAATCATAAATTTTTTAAAGTTATAATAAAAAATCAAAAATCAATAGAAATCAAAATTTAGATAAACAATAAAATTAGAATCATTAGAAATCAAAATTTAGATAAACAATAAAATTAGAAAGGGATTTTTTCTAAAAATATGTCTTGGTTTATTTTGCTATACTACTTAATAATGTAACTGTCATTGGCTGTATTGGCAACATTCATATTAGTAAAATTAATATTAGAGTATTATATAACTCTGGATCAAAACAAACTTGTTAAGATATAAGAACAGACTCGTATAAGATACTAAAAATGTATGCTTTTTACTTTCGTGCTTTCTTTTTATTGTTGTTTTAAGTAAATAAAAAATACTATATATACCTGAAAAAGGTCCAAAAGCATGCGTATCATCTTCACTCTTATCCAACGTCCATTCTTCTACACAAAAAGCGACACCCATCATAGGTTCATCACATAAAGGTCCAGCCAACGACGCCAATTGGAAACCATTAACAAAACTGCTCTCGTATTCGTATCTAGGATCTTCTTTCAACACTTGTTCGTGATATAAAAACTTGGTACTATAATCCTGGGTTTGGTTCAACAGTAAATTTGGCCCACAATTCCTAGGACCTACAGCCCATATTTGCTTGACCACGTCCTTCCATTCACTATCTAATTTAGAGCATATATTTTCTAATTCTTGTTTAAAATTATCTATCAGTTTCAACATTCTGTCAGATAATTGGTATTTTTGGCTATTTATTGACATTTCGTCTAATTTTGTTTCTAATTTATCGTTTTTGGACATTCCTTGTAATGTTTTTATATGCTGTGATAAAGCTTTGAGTAAATCTGTTGAACGATCTAATAGTGCAGTTATTTTGTTAGGAAGTGGTTTAGCTCTTATTTTTATTATACTCTGTTTATTATTCGTGTGTATTGTTATTAATGGATCTATTTCTGTATCGCCTTTGTCAATGTTTTGCGAGTCAATTTCTTCGTTAGCCATATCTATTTTGGGTGGATCGACTATTGTTTCTCTGAACGGTACTATTGGCTCTGATACTGATATCGGTATTTTTGCGTACATGTTTCTAAAATTATTATTGGAAATTATTTACATGAGAATTATATAAAATTGGAGTTATATATGTTGTGTCTGAGTATAAACAATTATAATAATGGACAAATTATGTATAATATGTCATTTAATCCTGTATGGTTCAGAAACATTATTTGCTAGACTGTAACCCAGAGCCTAACATGGTATATTTTTATTTTTTAAGTAAAATAGAATTTCGAAGGTATAGAAATAGAAGATTTAATATTAGTTTCCAAATATCTACGATCCAAAACACCTAAAAATAATTATTTAAATTACAATTTTTACACATAAATTAATATATATACTTACTTAAGATCTTCTAAACATCTTTGTAAGTGAACTTCGCCGGCCGTAACTAAAACGTGTTCACCCGTCTCTTGTAGCAACACTTGGACGCACGAGTCCGATTGGTTTAGAAGTCGTAGTCCTAACAAAATATTGAAAGAATATGATAGTAAAAATAGGGATATTATATTTATTTATTATGAAATATGGAGATATAATTGTGCAAATTCAAATAAATACATTTAGATAAAATGTAATGTTTTTTTATCGATTATTGCTATATGGCAAATTAAACTTTTGAGATACTAATAATTAATTAAGAATATACCTAATTTATCAACATTACGAAATTTAAGTTTTCTGGCCTTATTCTATGAATCAGCGCTAAATATATAGTGTTATTGGAAATTTTTGTCAAGTTAAAAAATTATTACAGAGTTAAAGTTCTACTTAAGTAAATTACATGTGTATATAGATTTTGCTTACCCTTAACCAACTGCGGCAACTGAGAAGGATACGTAGGTTCTATAGCAACTCTTAATATAGGTACTGCTGCAAATTGAATTTCACTGAATGCAGGGCACGCTATAGTACTACTTAATGTAGCTGTCTTTAGAATGTGATCTTCTAAACCACCTATGCCTAATAATAAAAAAAAAATAGATAAAATTGTGTGTTTGTCACATACAATATAAATATTTATTATATTATTTTTAAATTTCAACACTATGTTATATAACAGAGTGCTAAAATGTATGTTTTGTTAATATGTAATATTCATAAAAAGTACCTATAATGTTGCCAGCAACAGCTTCATTAATTTCTTCTAGTTCTCTACCCATTAAAATGTATAAAGATTTTATTCTGAAATATAAAACAAAATGTTTTTTATAAAAATTATCTACTATTTAAAATTAATTGGAAGCTTTTTGACTTTTTCAAAGTTGTATTAACAATCCTAAGAATCACCATTTGACAAGGAAGAATGCTGTTTAATTAAAAAATAAATATTCAACTTACTCTGTACAAGTAATATGTTCGTCACTTTGTAAATCCTTCAATTTCTTATTAGGATCTATTTGGAAGTCTTTTTCTAATAATATTTGTGACGGATCGTGCTTAGGGCCGAGTACGTATAATTTATCGCCTTTCTTCACTTTACCACTAAATATTCTAGCAAAAGCTATAAATGCAGTAGGATTCTCTTCTTCTTTCTCTTTTTCATCTATTGTACATTTTTCTTCATTATTATCATTTACTTGATTTTCTTTGCTCATAGGAATCGCTTCTAAGTTCGCGTTATTTAATTTCAATTCACGCATTTGTTTCGCTTTTTCACGTCTCAACGCCATTTCTTCAGGCGTTAGAACTTTAGGCTTGTTTTCTGGTAATACATTTTTATCAACACTAAACATTTTCGATATAAATATAATCACAGGTCTGTCATCACTATCACAGGCTAGGAAATCGTTTTTTAGTTTCTTCGTATCCTCGTGATACGAATCGAAATCTCTTATGCGAGAACACATTAGTTTTTCCACTTTTTCGGCTAAAATTTCCTTTGGGGAAGGAAGTTTTTGACATACCATGTCTAAAACCGTATGAGATAGAGGCAGCCATTGCATCATTAAAGATTGCAATTGAATTCGTGTATCAGTATGCCTTAAGTCTCTTGCGGTTAATTTAATACCAAGCTTTTCGCAAATCACTGGTACTTTTTCTTTATCATTCCTTATAACTATGGTTTCATATATATTCCATAAATTATCAAAAATAACTTGAACAAACAGCGGTTTTTTTGCTTTCTCTTGGGCACCTTTCATGAAACGTTTTGTTTTGGGATTTAAATAAAAATCACCCCAAAGTACTTTTCTTAATAATTCTTCTTTGACACCTGCAAATTAAAAAGTAATATATATTTTTTTATTCTACTGTAGTTCTTCTTTTGATGAAGACAATGTTGATGCATACCATCAATATAAAGCAATCACTAATTTTAAGCAATAACTGAAGTTTTTTCCTACTAGAAAATATGAGAAAGATTGTTATAACACAAATATTCTTTTTCAAAAGTATTTCTTACCTAGTTTTTCAGAAAACAATTTGGCAAATGTATGAATAGTAAAGCCCCAACCATCTATTGCACTTGCAAATACCACATTTCCTTGTTCCGGTGAAAAATATAGGTTGGAATCATCAGCATCTTCAAGGGCTGAAGTCCAATCATAAAAATTATTATCTTCTTTTGGTTTTGGCATTAAATTTTGCTGTAATCATAAAGAACATAATTACATAAAATTATAATTAAATAATTAAATCATTACATAAAATTATTGTTTCTTAAGTTCTTGCTATATCTTATATGGCAGGATAGGCAGAAAGAACCTAGGATAGGCCTAGGACACTCTGTTCCTCACTGTTTTTTCAATATTTGAGTCATTGAAAATATTGCAAAGCAAAAAATGCTTACTATTACAACGAAATAAAAATTATCAACAGACACAATGGTCTTTTTTTTCAGTTATGTGTTTCTCTTAAAATATATAATAATTATATATTACTTTCATTTATTATGTGTTGTTGTATTAATGTTGTAATAATACATTATAACTGACATATTTTAAATTAAGTAAATCAAAACTTTACAATAAGAATTTCATAACAATTTCAAAACATATACATATTGCAATCTCACCTGCTTATCTATCAAGTTTTCTTCATTTTCTAAAACTTCTGATGCAAATAGTTCACCCATAACAGCGTTAACTTGTTCCAATACTTGTGTAATATGAACATATGCGTCTAATGCAGTCATCTTCAATTCTACTATCAGTCTGTCAATTTTGTTTAATACAAGTACTGCTCTAATATTTTCTGAATATGCCTGTTTTAGTGCTAGTCTAGTTTGTGGACAAACACCTTCTACTACATCAACCTGAAATAAGAACAATATTGTGTAATTTATGTTATAATAAAAAGAAGCAACTTTACTTTTTGCAAGATAGATTGATGGAAACTCACTAGGATAACATCTTATTCTCACTTTCCTATATTTTTTTTATATGTTGAGTGGTGGGACTTGATGCCAAACTTTGCCTACCAACGCAGTGAAAGGTAAATACTTTAAATATATAAAAATTCCTTGAGTTTGAACAATCATTGTATATCCAATCAGAGGCGTCTGTACAAATATATTAGTTAAAATAGATAATATTTTTTATTTTCAAAAATGTTAAAAATGAATTTAAATAATAAATTAAATTAAACAGATTAATTTAATACCTAATTTTTCATACTTATAAAAATATCGGAAGCAAATTAGGTTTACATTTGGATTACACAATATTATTCAGGCATCACATACGATAATGTCAAAACATGTTTTTACTTACAACAACAATAGCACCATCACATAATCTCACAGCAGTCGACACTTCACTTGAGAAATCAATATGTCCTGGAGAGTCAATTAGATTTACAAGGTATTCTTCTTTATTTAAAGCATGATACAGAGCTATACTGCTACTTTTCATAGTGATACCCCTTTCCTGTTCATCTGGTCTGCTATCCATATAACGCAGTTTACCAGACATCCTCTGAGATATAATACCATTGCTAGATATTAAAGAATCTGCTAATGTGGTCTTTCCATGATCCACGTGGGCCACAATGCAAATATTTCGTATTTTTGTTGGATTGTTTTGAAGCTCCCATAATTTTAATGAATCAACGAGCCTCATTTTGAATTTTGTACAATATTGCTCAATCGCACTTTCTTTAACAATAAATTTATCTATAACTGAAGAAAAAGATAGGAGTTTGTTGCTTATAAGAGAATAACAAGGATAAATTGCACAACGTGAGTGAAATCAGAATATTGTTGACATTGTTGACAAGCGACATTGACAATGTCATTGTGACAGTAACATGACTATAACGTTTAGAAATTAATTGTCTGGTAAAATTAACATTATTTATAAATAAAAAAATATATATAAGATTTTTTTTTCATAAAATTATTTCATTTATAAATATCAAAATGGAAAAGAATATGAATATTAATCATAAATTGATATGTTGTATCAATTATGCTTAATATCAATATTAAGCATAAATTAATATATTTTACTGTATGGTCTAAGTAATTGGATGTAATTGAAATAGTCTAATTTAATTGCTGCCTAATATTTACTAGGTTGGACTAGTAGTTAGGCGCCATTTCTCGTATTTTTTCTTCTTTAAATATAATAAATGTCTTTTATTATGGAAGGCTTTTAGTAGATTTAAAAAGTCTTGCCTTTGGTATCGAATCACATCGTGGCGTTCAGTTCCGCCACTCAACACGCAATTCTTCCAGAATTCGACTCAAAATGGGGAATGCAGTGTCTTAACAATAGATTTCCTCTGCCTACCCTATATATTCTATAGTGTAGCTGATATATTTTTGTTTAAATACTAAAGGTCAATAGGTTGCCTATTTAATTTACAGAAAACATTAAGCAATTTCATAACCCAACCACAAATAAATGCAATCAAATGTAATAAAATTAGTTACTACATAAATATATCAAAACTTACAAACTTTACTTTAAATAATTTACATAAATCAATTATCTATTTGTTATTAACGAAAAAAAAGTTAATTATCGCAAACTCCAAAAGTACTCCGAGAGATTTATGCATAGATTAAACAGGCTGACATGTTCGAAGTAATTTACAGTTTCATGCATGGGTGGAGCTTTTATTTGGTGGTTTCTAAATCCGTCCGCATTGCGGCTTATACCTGTCTGCCTGTTGTACTTGATGTCAATAACTCATCGTAGGTGGAGGGTGATAAATTAAGTTACAGTAAAATGGTTTAGCATTTAATTATACTGAAAAAGCTATTTATACCTACCATGTCAATTTTGAGGATATCGTGGCGCAGTGGCACAGGGGTGTGTAACGCGACGGTTGTGGGTTCGATCCCTACTCGAGGAAGTGAAATATTTATTTACGTTTATATTTCCATTTCTTCGCTCTGGGGTCGAGGTAAAATCGCGGCGTTGAGTTCTGCCACTCAGCACGCAATGCCTCCCGAATTCGGTAGAAAGTGGGGAACGGAGTGTCTTAGGTTTCCTCTGCCCACTCTGCTGTGTGCGGGATACAGCGTGAAGCTGATTGTTTATTTATTTTATGTATATAACGTGTTAGGTATGAAAAATAATTGTTTAAAATGCTGGTCATATAGAGTTTGACATACGATTACTATAAGTTTATATAGATCAAACAAAATTCTCTCAAAAATATTGGCATCCAGTTGAACATATTAAGCTGTGGCTTTTGTTAAGGAGTAGCAATACAATATCGCAATGGATTTTGATTTTCATGAGTATTTTATGTAACCTTTTAAACATATATGAATTTCTATATGGAAGTAAATAATACATATTTTAAATAAATACGGTCGTTAAGAGGAAGACCGTGCAAAGTGGCGTAGGTTGAGTAGGAAGGCAGACCCTGGCAATAGCCGGGATTAATGCCAGGAGGAAGAAGAAGACGGTCGTTAAGAGGAGACATAACGATCTAATAAGTTAAATAAAAGGCAACAGATAAGCAAGGACTATTCAAAAGCAATCACAGTTGATTACATAATGCAATCCATTCATATAATTTAATATAAACTAGTAAATAAGCTTCCCCCACAGGAACAGGTAAGTAAACAAGCGCCGTAGGGGATAATTGGAATGTAGCGCCAATAACTTCGCTCACACCGACTGAGACAAAACGTAGAAGTGACTTTGGTAACTTCTAATTGAATTTCTAAGGATTCCAACTTAACTTTTATAGAATTTTCTTGGACAAATAAAATAATATTAGAACAATTAACGATTGTTTTCTAACATGTTTTCTTTTGTTGAGAAAAAATAATAATAGTAAAAATTACAAAATTGCTTTCAATGTTAGAGAGTCGTTAGAGTATTACCTGAATTAATTATGTATTGTTTATATAATACTAGCGACCCTCTCGCGGCTTCGCCCGCTTTTACTACTGGATTATTCATATAATGTATGTTTGCAAAGCACTTAAGATAATGTGAAAATTAATTTAACCCTAATGCAACCCGCATTTTCGTAGTTTCAATAAGGATTTTACAGTTGTTTTACACAGCAAGGATGTTTTAGTAGGTACCGTAATTTTAAATCTGTGCTACTAATCTTTTCAAGTACTTATTAAAATATATTTAAATGACTATTTTCAGATAGTTAAATGACTATTTTTAAACGGAAGAAATTATAAGCAAAAACCTACCTTCTAATAACTACTACAAAAAATATGAAACCAAGTATATCGCGCTGAAATAATACATTCAACTCCAATTGCAAACGCATCTAAATCTTTGTTGCTATAGAGGCAGGCGGGTTTTATTTTCGAGCTTGTGGTTAATGCTGAAAAGGGTATTCTGTCCCTGATAAAAAGCAAGCACTACGTGGCTGCCTGTGAGGAAAATTAAATAGAATGCATCGGCCGGGAATCGAACCCGGGCCGCCCGCGTGGCAGGCGAGCATTCTACCACTAAACCACCGATGCGTGTAAGGCAGGCGGGCGCGGCGGACGCATGGCGAGTGGCGAGCCGTTTCGCAGCAAGGATTTTTTGATATTGTAACAACTTCTAAAGTACTTATTAAAATGAAAAACAGTAAAAGACAGTTTTAATCTACATTAAATGGCCAACGTAACTAATATACTTATTTATATGCTGAGAGTAAGGGATAAGTGAAACTTGAGTAACATACAGCTGATGTGTCAACGGAGGGATGTGTCAACAATTAAATGCGTTTTTCTCTGAAACTATTCGCAATTTCGAAATTATCTTCGTTTAACGTAGAAATTTAATAAAGTATTTTAAAGGATAAGGATTAATACCATTATGGAAAAATATCCCTCACAATAAATAATATATTGAAATTATTATTTTTAGACAGAAAAATGATCGCTACACGTTATTCTTAAAAGATACGAATATGCCGTCGCGGACTTTTTTGTAGATCTTATTAAGAGGAACAATACTCCAGTACATTTTTTTCATGTAGTACTTACTATTAAAGCAGCGCATGCGCGAAAGTGTCTCTACGGGTAGGACTTTATACATATTTATCGTATTTATGTTAATTTACATAAGAATTTAAAAATAATAAACTATATATAAACCTTCTACGAAAAATACTCGACCTAATGGTGAAAACCGCATCAAAATCCGTTAGGTGGTTTAAAAGAAGAAGAGTTAGAAACAACAGACAGACACGAAAAGCGACTTTGTTTTATAAGATATAGGATAGGATAGGAAGCTCAAGTAGGTCAAATTATTATTTATAGTTATTTAATGAAATGCAAAAACACTATTAATAATCAGCTTCACGCTGTATCCCGCACACAGCAGGGTAGGCAGAGGGAACCTAGTGTTAAAACACTCCGTTCCCCACTTTCTGCTGAATTTTGGAGGCATTGCGTGTTGAGTGGCAGAACAAACATATTAATAAAACCTTTGTTACTTCAAATATAACAGTGTTGGTATGTTATAGAATATTAAAATGGACTATTCTTAAGGGATTGATGAGTTTATGAACGGTAAACTACTAATAGGTATCTATTAAGTATGAGCTTGTTTCTTGCATAATAAATTTAAAACTCATCTTCGTAAACACCACAGAGAGTTAATGAAATAACTTTAGGCACCTATATATGACACTTTGTTATAATTGATTATATTTGTAATGAAATTTTGTGAATTTTTTGCTGTCATGTCCTCGTGATCGATTGTTAGTTGAAATAAATTAGTATGTAACGAGATATAGGTTTCCAATTAATCTTCGCACAATTTATCTGTGAAGGCGTATACGTCTTTGCACAGGGGCACAAGTTTGCGATCTGTATACGCGGTTGTAAGTTCGATTTTCACTCGCGAGAAAGAAATATTTCCTTTTTTCCTCTCCTCAGGTACAAGGCAAAGTGCAGCGTTGAGATCCGCCATTTAACACGTAATGCCTCAAAAATTACCCGAAAAGTGGGTAAATATTTCATTTCGTGGAGTAGGAATCGAACCCACAACCAGTCGCCTTTACAGTTATACTTGGTGCCTCTACGCTAAGACTGGCCTCAAAGGCCCAAAGTTACATTACTATTAATAAATATATTCTTTAATTTCCATGTTCATTAGCATTCAGAGAACTTATAATGTATTTATCATTAAAAGGTGACGATCCTGCTATTTATTCAGTTTTTTAATGAATACGGTCGGTCTATTCAGACATTGCGAACTCTTTACCTTTACTTATAATATTCATATTTTAATATAATGATATTTCTGTTGCTCGTGAAAAATGAAATATAGTAATTAAAAAGAAAGCATTATAGAGCAGCTGAGAAGTGTCTCCGCGAATGTAAAATATGTACCTATTTAATCTATCTCCGTTAGACGAGGAACAGCGTTGGGTTACGTTGCAAAACAATGTAATGATCCGAAACTAGAATTATGTTAATTACTACGTTTCGTATCAATAAGAAAAACTGAACTAAACTGACAATTCTATTCTTATTAGAAAAATTAAATATATGTATCTATATGTACATCAAATTTTATCATTCATTGAATTTTGAAACCGAAAAATGTGATTATTCTTTTGTATCGCTGATCCGAATGGGAATTATGCGTTCAAATGTATTATGTATAATAGCATGAGTTGGCCCATTTCCACAAATCCCTATCATATATAGTAGGTATAGGACTGGGGTCCCGGATCCGACCGCTTTTCACAAAAACTTTAATATGGTTTATTTATGTTTCAGTATCGTGTAAATGTCTATTTTAAAATCATTTATTATGGGGAAGGCGGGGAATATCGGGGATGTTAATATTAAAAAAACAATAAAAAAATTAACTAATATGTAAATGTACATGTTCAATAACAAAATAACACGGTTATTTTATTTATATGTATAGATGATTATTTAAGAATTATATTTAATAAAGATTTTTTTATGTCATTCTCATATCAGAATCAATTTAGACCTCATCCGGTTGCCCTAGCTTTGACAACCCTTGTAATCGAATTCCAAACAGCACTGGGTCCCGGTGCGAATTAAACTTAATTGCGAAGAGCCGAGAACAAGGCACTCTATTAAATACTTTCAGATATTTATTCGCAAAGCTGTTGTCATATCTTATTTACTCTACTTTTATTTATGTAGAAAAAGTGTAATAAATAAGAAGAAGGGACATAAGCGTGCGATTATAAACGCGACAGGTTCACAGGGTTCTATTTCCATTCGAGGAAATAAAATAAGCGAGGTGTTGAGTTCAGCCATTCAACACGCAATGTCTTTAGAATTCGGCGGAAAGTGGGAGTGTCTTTACACTAATTTCCCTCTACCTACCCTGCTATTTGCGGGATAGAGGCTTAAAAAAACTTTAATAATATATACAGAATATTGCACAAACAAACCATTCGTTTATTTCAACACCAGCACCTGTTATAATGTAGTTTGTTTCACCAGGTGTAAAAGTGTTGCATATTCTATTCAAGAGTAAACTTCAATTCATGTAAGGTATTTCGAACTCTCGGACCACATCCGTGGATTTTAGATTCAGCTTGCATGTATTTGTTCAGTTAGTCATACCTACGCAGTTGGATGAGGCAATTTCTAGTGCATTAGGACTGTGGTGCAAAAAACGAGCTGATGCTTAACAGGCTATTTATGAAAATCTAATGAAATTTGTGCTTAATAGTATAAAGAATGCCTGTGGTGGCACAAATGTGTGACTGTTGATACGACGGGTGGTGGTTCAATTTTCGCTCGAGGAAAGGAAATGTTTAATATTTTCTTTTCTCTATACTGATGTCGAGTCAAAAGTGCGATGTTGAGTTCCACCACTCGGTATGCATTGGTACCAGAATTCGGCGGAAAATGGGGAACAGAGTGTTTTAGTAAATAAATAATAATAAAAAATAACAAAGTGAAATTTGGAGCAATATTTATTACATTCGAAATAAGTATTAATCAAGAAACTAATGCAACTTAATTAACCTTATGATAGATTCTAAAGTAATCGCGACCATCAAATCTTAAGAATTAGTACCTAGTTAAATCTTGCCTAGGATTATTCATTTAGAATTTGCTCTTCTAATACTCTAGTTACTCTTGGACCATTGTTAAAAGCCTTCACACTGGTCAGCATTTCTATTGACTTTCCCACTCGCCCAGTGATTGAGTCCGCTAGCTAATTGAATTTCTATGTTTTTGAACAGTTTTTTCGCGAAGTTAATTTGTAAGCACAAATTGATTGCACTCAATCCACAAAATTTTAATAAGTCATTTAATCTAATCCTAGGCCGTAGTAACGTAGCAGCACAAGGGTGTGATTGTAACGCGACGGTCGAAGGTTCGATCCCTACTCGAGTTCGAGTTTATTAGCTTAGCAAGGCAAAAGCCTAGCGTTGAGTTCCAAAACTCAACACTGCCTCAAAAAATTCGGCGGAAAATAGGGAACAGCGTTTATTAACACTAGTTTCTCTTTCTACAGCGTGAAGCTGATTATTAAAACCTAATCCCAATGCGAATGTTCAGAAATTTCTAAATGCAATACAAATTCTATTTGTATTAATTATCAGAAACTTTAGATTGTAAAGTTCACGCAACGTCCGGTGAAATGAAAAGCTAACATGGAACAGTGTAATTTGTTTGATATACGCTATTATATGAGCAGTCCTACTTCGGCTCGTGAAAACCGCGTTTATGAATTCGTAAAACATTTAACTGTGAACTAATGACGTATATTCTATTTTACATAAAGTTTACCTTTGACCTAATTCCAGCCGCAGCATTTTAACTTTTAAAGAACCAGTTTTTTATCAACCATTCTTTCGTGCACTAAATTAGTGGATACTGCCAGAATTCTGCCGGATTGTCAGCAATTCCTTCAAATTGGGAGCTGGCAGTGGTCCAGACGATTAACAACTTAGTGCAAGCTGTTTAATTTCATGCCTGGATGCTCGGGTTTTATGTCACTCGTCTCTACACAGTATCGCCTGTAGTCCCAAATTGCCGAAATCTTCTACCAACAGAAACAGTTTAGATTTTACGAGCAACTAAAAATACACCCATAACAAAGACAATCCCAATTAATTATATCCACAGTTTTGCAGAAATAAGACCTGAAATAATGACTAGATTTTTGCTGCAGAAACTGGGTCAAGCCGAGTTGGTAGTAAATTTTAGATTAGTCCGCGAAATGCGCCATCTCATTGTGAAGTAATTATGATTGTTAGCGTTTTGGAGACAAAATTCACGTCATTTTCAGCTTTTACCAGAATTTCATGGTAATATCGAAATAATCATTTGTATCATGTAATAACATATTCTTTTACTATTTACTAGAACCGATGTCGTAAAGTAAATAGTTATTTTATAAAAGAAATTCTTGGCAAAGTAAAATATACCTATAAAGGATGTTTATTTTTTTCATTTACTTGAACTTGAAATCAATGTGAATGCTTAAAAGTGGAATTCGCTTCAATAAAATACGTTTGTGGTTCAAATAAAATACCCCTTTGATGCTTGTACTAAAGAAATTCTACAAAAGGCATCAGATCGAAGAAGCAATACGATTTCCACGATCGGAGCAGGCATTCCTTTGAAAGTAAACTATTGTCTTTTCCATTGAACCTTGAATTTTTTATAATTTCAATTCAATATATAAAATCTTATTTTGTATTTATTTAAATGTAAGTATAAGTGTGTAAGTATAGGAATATAATGATATTAGTAAAGTAGAATACAAGGCCTCGGGAAAATGGCGAAAAGTGGGGAACGGAAGTGTCCTAATGGGAACAGAGTGTTTTAACATTTCCAAGTTCCCATTTTCTCTTTGGGTACCCTATGTGTGGATACAGCGTGAACTTACAGAAAAATAGAGAAGGACTCAACGTGTCGCAGTGGATCGTAAACCCGACGGTTGTGGATGCGATCATTACTCCGAGGAATGAATTATTTTCACTTCCCCGCTCTGTTAAGACAATGTGCGGCGTTCAGGTACGGCACTCAACAAGTAATGTGTCTGCAATAAATTCTGCAACTAACTGGTCAGGCGCGAGTCATACTCACCTACCGAGGGTTCTGTATTAATTTCAGATTTATAGATCAACGGGAAGTGCTACTTATAAAAGTTGACAAATTATAGTTTGTAATGATTTTTTTCTGTAATATAAATAAAAATTTCCATTTTTTAAATTATTTTCTTAATTTGTAATGTAATTTATATCAATTACTCGTGATCTCGAGATCAATGGTCTTGAATCTCGAGACGGACAGACTGACAACAAAGTGATCTTATAATGGTTCCGTTCCGATTCTTTAGTGATACGGAACTCCAAAAACATGTATATTTTTTACATAATGAAATCCATAACCACAACACATAGTAGTACTGGCCGTTGTAAATGCGTAATATACACACTTATTTTTTAAACGTTTACTGGATTAAATATTTCAACCTTAAGTAGGTATATGAAAGTAAATTATGTCTAATAAAGCTAAATACGAGCTCGTATATATTTAAAACATACACGTTTTTTTATAATTATTACTCTATAACTTATATTTAAGTATGTTCATACTGTATTTCAGTTACAATTTTAATTATCATATGTCACGAAACGATTACAGATAAGGCTAGTGGTGTTTCTCCTAATGTTGTACATGTACTAGTAGTTGTAGCGATATTATCAAACTTCGTTAAATTTACGTTTGTATGGAAATAGCATTTAAAATTGTAGAAATTTTATTATTGTACTTAAAAAAATTATAATAACATAGTATACTTGTGTTTAGTATACTATAACATAGTATACTTTGTTTTATATTTAGAAAATTTATCTAATATGATATTTATTTTAATGTTTATGTAATTATGTTTGTAGCTTAATATATTTTAAAATCATTTTTAGTACTTCCCTTATAGCGCCTCATGTATCTGACTGCCTCCTGAAATCTGACTGTAAATGAAATGGCTGCGGATTCGATTTCGAAATCGATAGGATGGCTTAGGAGAGCCAATTATTTCCATTTTCTTGCTCTGACAAGACAAATATATTTAAGACAAATCTACTTAATTTATTGCGGTTAATTAATTGTATATTTGCGATCTCTAGATAGTTTGGATAAATGGTTTTTACCTCTTGAGGTACGGAACCCTAAAAGACGATGAAAAGCGAGATGCTCAGATCGCTGTACAATATAATAACAATCATAGGATTAAGCTTTTAAGAAAACACTCGATAGGGTATTAGAAACGCCTTCTGCATTACGGTTCTAAGCAAACCGCAACCATTGTGGCAACAAGAAACGCTCGAGCTAATTGCGTACAAGACGTGCTAAGAATAATGGTATTTTACTAGAAAAATTGCTTCCACCAGTCTTAGTTGCCTACTTTATTTCTCTGTATTTGTGTTACATAGATTAGTAGATTTTTATCAGAAGTGGGATAAATAAATAATTATAATTGTTATGTTGGATTTTGTATTTGTTGGTTTTATAATTATACTGGATTTTATTACTTTCACTCTGTATACCGCACATAGCAGGGTAGGCAGAGGGAACCTGAGAATTTAGCGCTAAAATTCTCCGTGACCGTGAAGACACTTCCGTTCTCCATTTTCCTCCTAATTATAGAGGTTGAGTGAGGGAACTCAACGCCGTACTTTACCCCCACACCAGAGCTAAAAAATAAAAATAATAAATATTTAATTTCTTCGAAACGATTGGCTTCTATATTTTATTTATGAGAACAATATATTCTTATATATTGTCGTCATGTCATGTTTTAATAAAAATCTAAACAAAAACACATTTAATTTTGGTTTCTTTATTATCTTCTGACATTATTTATCGTGTAGGCAGCAAAAGGCTTAGTAATATATTAAGAAATTTACGTCGTTTCAATTAAATTAGCATAACGTCGCATCGTGTATAGCAATATTTAGATAAAACTCCCACACACGTACAATCCGTAACTTCTCTCAGGTTTTTTAGTATGCTAGATGAGAGGTGAAATTGAATATATTCTCCACTTGCTCAAACCATTGTTCTTCGCTATAACGAAATAGTATTCCTCGCATTTTAAGTCCTCTATCGTACACTACACAAGTACTGTAATTTATATGTAGAGTATATTTATTATACTCGCTGTTGGAAAGTGCTGTAGTACAGCAAAATTTATGAAAAATGTTATTTTATTCCATACAAACAATAACCTTAACAAAATAAAACACTTGTTCAACACTTTAAAACAATTTGTTTTTCACGCGATTTTCTAAGCTTATTTGTTCTTATAAAATATTTTAAATTTAAGTTAGAGGCGAAAATTTTTATGTTTTCGTTGTTCTTGCTGGTGAAGTTTTAAGTTAGTTTTGTATCCTATAGTTCTTTAAGAACGTGCATTAACAACGCCTCGTTGTACAGTTAAGCGGTGAGGAAAGAACTTGTTGAAAATTTAAAAAGTACCTTTGGTAGATCAACTTTTTCTTAGAGTTGCAATATAAAACACCCTGTATATGCAATATATTTTTACGCAATATTGTTTTAATATAAATATATTTAAGAAAAAATGTGCGCGTTATGCTATTAAATGAGATACGAAGAAGGTTAGCTGATACGGTGATATGATAGGTATTTATAAAATATCCAGTAAAACAACAATAATAATAATTAAACATTTTTAATTTCCTCGAATAGGAATCGAACCCACATACGTTGAAAGCCACACGCTAGTGCCCCTGCCCCATAACCGGCGTCCTCAAGCTCTGTTATCCACAAATGAGTTTACGAAAGAAAGTACCGAAAAATCACATAGCCTCTGGCCACAATCAGGGTGTGTCCATATATATTTATTTCAATTTCCCCTCACAAATGGAGTGGGCAAGAGAACAACCGTATTGTTTAAATATTCCAAAGGCAATTGTAAACAAAAACAAATAACGTTCTAACGAAGCTAATACCGGCATTAAATATTTAAAAGCTTTTTGAAATCTGTTCCCTTTGATCGCTGGGAACGATTTCGCTCGGGAAATATAATTTCCGAAACATCGCTTTCGTATCCTAAGATCATCAATTTAGTTCTGACGTACATTGGCTTCATGAGGTTTACGACATAGAATAGGGGGTTGTGGAACTGGTAGAAGTAATAGTGCGGGTTTTGGGTTGCTAAAACCGATGCTTGTTGGTTGCTAGTTTTCGAACGACCTTAAAGCAGTTCATTTGCAAAAGCATAACATAGCATAACTTGCAAAATTTATAGAATTATGTAAGCAAATATTAGTGTCTATATGTTTAAAGAAAAAATAAATCCTCTATTAGTATTGATTAGGTATATTTTTAACTTCACACTGAACCCCGCATATCTATAGCGCCCTGCTATCAGACCTGGGAACCTAGTGTTAAGACACTTCCTTTCTCCACTTTCCGCTGAATTCTGGAGGCATTGCGTTGTTGAATGGCGGAACTAAACGCTGTTGCAACCCTTGTGCCTGGTCTCTGTATATACATAGTTCAATTTCAATTCTCTATTCTAAGGTGAACACATGATATCTATACGTTAGTTATCTCGTCAGTAATACTCCATGTTTGCAACATTTACGTTTAGGAAGGCTTCTATGTAATTTGTGGTATCAGTGACTATTGTCACGCAAACATCTATTTTGGTATAAACAATTATAAGAAAAAACAGGTTAAATTTAATTTATATTTCTTCATCTTACTCCTGAATAGTTTCTGCTATTCTAATGTTATAAACAAACATACATACATATTATGTGTATATATTTAAGTGAGAGAGAAAGAGATTAATTGTATTTTTTTCACGCTGTATCCCTCGTGTAGAATGGAGCCAGGATAGGGAGCCTAGTGTTGAGACACCCCGCTCTCAAAACTTCCCCTGAATTGTAGAAGCATTGCTTATGGAGTGGTGGAACTCAACGCCGTGCTTTCACCAAAGCGAATAAACTATAGATAAATTATTGATATTTCTTCAAGATCAACATATTTTTTTTAATTTATTGAAGTTGTTTAGCTCCACAGACTAATCGCGTCTCTGCCTTTTATTTTATTTCATTAAATTTTTATAAATTTTTTGCGGGATATATTCAGTTAAGGACGTTCTACAGGTAAAAGAAAAAACAGAGCGATTTGTAATATACTTTTCTTATATTATTTGCTATAAATTAATTATTTTTATTTTCTTTTTCTGTTAAAGATAAATAAAGTGGGAAGAATATACATAGTAGCGCTGCTGTCAGTCAATACGAGATATTTCGAAAAAGGGCAAAAAGCGAATAAAGATCGGTAACTATTGACAGAAGGCTCTCTCTGTCTCTGCGGAATACAGCATAAAGCTATAAAAACAAGCTTTACACCTACCTCTAGCTGGAATGGAATATGTATCCTTTTTTTAACTTCAGCTGTATTACATAGCAGGATTGGCGGATTGGAGAGGGTACCTGGGAATATAGTGTTAAGATACTTTCCCTCTGACGTTTTCCGTAGGGAAAATGTATTCAATTCAGTTCAATTCAATTCAAAATATTCTTTATTCAAATAGACTATATTATTATAAGCACTTTTGAATCGTCGAATGAACATATGAACAAAAAGCTACCACCGGTTCGGAAGGCAGTTCTCCTGAGAAGAGCCGGCAAGAAACTCAACAGTTGCTCTTTATACTATGCTAATCCTGAACTAAACCTAAATTTATACTATATATTTATAGTTGTTACTATATATTTACTTGATGTTAAGTAAAAATACCACTGGAATAAATCTTGCTTATAAAAATCTAGGTTTAACCTTATTTGAAGGTGACATTGAACTATTTATACTTGTTCATCCTAAGCAAGCGGCCAGGTATTTGGAACTTAGCAAGGGTGTCGCGTCTCTTTACTGATCGTCTACCAACTTTACTATCGATCTTCTTGTTTTATTTGAATTAAAATTATAAGTATAGTATTTAATTTAGTATTTCCTATGTAATGTATTTATACTTGGTTATATTCTAATGACTTTATGAAAAATGTTAACAATAATCGTCACGTGATGCTAATAAAATATTTTTTTTAGTTTCACGCTGTATCCCGCACATAGGTAACATAGTTCTCGCTTTTTCTTGACGGTATGACGATAAACTAACATATTTATATTTGTCTCCTTCTTTATTTTCTGTTAACTAATTTCTATTTTTATATGGCTGATTCTATGTAGGTATATACATTTAGACATATTATATTTCATTAGCATTAGTGAAAGTTTAAAAATAAGTATTTTTTATTTTATTTTATAGTCAGCCAGTTTAACGAATCACTTGTATCTTTACAACTGTGAAAGAGTTCATTAAATCTGCGAGATGTGATAAAAATAAATGGACTCTTTGGATTAAATTAAAAGGTTTTTTTGTATCTGTTATCAGCATAACTATATAGTTATAATATTAAAAGAAATTTTCCGAAAAGATTTTTTTTAATCAGATAATATTTTATTAAGTACAAAAACTTATAATTTTCCACGCGGCGTTTTTGAACTATATGAATCTTTATGATATTTATGAAAATATGGCAGAAATTAGGGAACATAGCGTCTTATCTACTCTACCAGTAAAGCGGAGAAATGTATAAAACTCATTGTTTAGCCAAAATTAAAAGATTATAATATTTGATAATTAAAAGAAGTAAACATATTAATTCAATAATTTAAAAGTTGAAACGTGTGTAGGTAGTCTCTCTGAGACCAACTCCAAAAACCACGTTAGCTATTCCAACTTTGTGAGTATCATTTAATTTGATATTTACTTCCTAATGAGTTGCTCGCTCGTTATCGCCGCTTTTAGCTAAATTTGTTGGTCTGGATTTTTGTGTGTATTTTGCAAACATTTTGTTTTACCTTAAATATTTAGATATGTTCTAGATATGTTAAATAAATGTCGTATCTAGGTCGCTTTTATTTTCATAATTCTAAATATGTTCTATTTATAATTCAACGTAGATCACCTGCCTCACAATTGGTTTTTAAAATGAGAAATTGTATAAAATTCAGCTTCAAGGTTTTTCACTTAAGACTAAGTAACGATGTATTAAAACACTCCAGTTCCCTACTTTAGCCAGAATTATAGAAACTTTTTGAGCTTTTGTCCAGTCGCGAAACTCAACGCCGCCAAAGCCTAGATATATCTATCAAATATAATTTCAATATAACACACTTCCTTCACAAAGACAAAGATATATCAATTTATCATCCACAATAGATCTAGTACCGTGCTGAGCGCTATAACGATGTCACAATTCACATCGAACGCATTGCGGAAAGAGGAATTACTGAATTATTGGATAGAAACAAATGTGTTTTGTAATTAGACGAGCCATTTCTAGTGTGTGAGTAAGTCCGACAGGTTGTGGGTTCGATTACCACTCGAGGAAATGAAATTTTTAAAATTTTCATTTGTTCGTTCTGGTGTAGCGGCAAAACACGGCGTTAAGTTCCGTCATTCAACACGCAATACCTTCCGAATTCGGCGGATAATGGGCAACGCAGTGTTAAGACTCTAGGTTCCCTCTTCCTACCTTGCTATGTGCAGTATACAGCATGAAACTGATTTTTATTTCTATATTGCACCAGAGAAATGATTTTTTTTCAAACGTTACAAAAAATAACTGTCATAAAAACAGAATGTCTGTAAAAACCAACTATTCTATATATGTCTAAGATGTCTACTATTATTTAATATAATCACTTATTTGGCAAAGCAGTAATAGCTTGCCAAGAAACATGACTCGAGCTATACCCAAATATATTATTAACAACTATAAGTCAAATTAATATAATTATATTCCATAGTTTAATACTAATTCTGTAATATAATAGAGTAAGCAATACGAAGCTTGGCCCTGGCTGTCATAGCACAGACGCAAATGGACATAGCTACGTCACATCGATCGCAATGCGGACAGAGGAATTACTGAATCATCCATTAACGACAAATGTTTGCTGTAATTAGACGCGATCCCAGCCTTGTGATAAATCAGCCTATATTGATACAGGGGAGATACAGTGCCATAGTGACAGGTTGTGGGTTCGATCCCCATTTGAAGAAATGAAATATTTAATATTATTATTTCTTCGCTCTGGTGTTGACGCAAAAGAAAGCGGCGTTAAGTACCGCCACCAGCAGGCGATGCTGTCAGAATTCAACGGAAAATTAACGACAAATATTTGCTGTAATTAGACGCGATATCGGTCTTGTAATAAATCGGCCGATATTGATACAGTGGAGATACAATGCAATATTCTATTATGTAATACTTCTAACTTAATAAATATGAGGCCAGTTATGGCGCAAGGTACAAGTGTGTGAATGTAAACGCGACTGGTTGTAGGTTCAATTTCCACTCAAGGAAATGAAATGTTTAATTTTAAATGTTCAAGTGTATGGGATACAACGTGAAGCTGATAAATATATTGTTAGATTTTTATTATATTATATTATTTATCATCATGGATGAGTAATAAAGTTTTATTTTCGATCGTAATATATTGTTTATTGTAGTTGTGAAGGTTACTAATTTGATTTCCGCTCGCAAATATTTTTAATATCGACATAACGATTATATTTCTGTAGAGCTTACTCACACATATTTACAGTAGTACATATTTTATTACTTTCTCGTTATTTCGCATATAGCATTCCGCGGAGTAGGCAGAGGAAACTTAGTGTTTTAACACTCTGTTTTTCGTTTTCCTCCCAATTTTTAAGACATTGTGTGTTTTGAGTGTCGTCGAACTCTAAGTCAAACTTAATCTTGTTACCACCGAGGGAACAAAAATAATTCATTCTCTCAAGTGGGAATCGAACTGCCGTGACTCTGCAACAAGCAATGTCTCGAATTGGGGCAAAAGGTTCTCTCTCACTTTTAGAGTAATTTAACACTAGTTTCCTTTATGCTTAAAAATATTTCAACATTAAATTTAAATTTACAATTATTTCGTTTCCCTTCCCAATTAATATTAAAATAATTTAAATAATACAAAATGCTAGTTAAAAGTTGATAATTGTAGATACACCTCATTATCAAGCCAAACTAACGTATCCCAAAACTGTTAATTTCCATGCAAATATATTGTAACCTTATATAATTTGGGAATTGAACCAAAACTTAATTAAAATGTTTTATGTATCAATTAAATCGTTAACAAGTGTATAAACTACATTTACGACTCCTTTATGAGCTCGATACGAATAAAATACCAATTTTCGACCCAATGTTATTTTAGTTGGATTAAATGCTGCACATAAAAGTAGATAAATTGTATCTATTTGAATCTTATTTTAACTTAGATTATATTAATGTTTTTGTTTAATTATAATTACAATATATGCAAAGACCGTTGTGGTTTAGGGGCACGAGCAGGTGACTGTAAGCGCGACGGTTGTGGATTCGATTCCCGCTCGGGGGAATGATATATTTATTAGTTTCATTACAGCGCTTTGGAAACGAGCGCAGCATTAATTTATGCCACTTAACATGTAGTACCTCGAGAATTCGGCAGAAAATCGATAAATCGAATCGAAAAATCGATAAATCGAAAATCGATAAATCGAATCGAAATCGAAAAATGTCTTAATACATCGGAGTGTCTTAACTGTTGTTAAGACTGCTACTATTATTAAATGGCTGCCTGAATCCCTCTGCCCTACTATATGCGGGATACAGCGTGAAGCTGAATTTTTTTTTAAAAGATTACTTTAAAGAAACTTATATAAAATAGATAATTGAAAGAGCGAGGGAAGTAGGATATATATTATAAGATTTTCTGAAGATCCTCGACGAAAAGGATTAAGTTTCAAGTCCAATATCTAAGTTGTTTGCGTCGGTTAGTTTAAGATGGTATTATAGGAGAAGACCACGTTGGCTTTAGTTATAATCAGTTTAGTTTTACCACCTACAAAATGGTGCTTTGTATTCTGAATTGAATTGAAAGCTTTAATGAAAATTTCTGTAATAAATATACTGATGGCCGCTGTGGCGCAGTGGTACCTACAAATATATGACTATAAACGCGGTTGTGGATTCGATTTCCACTCGAAAATATATAAATAATTATTTATGAATATTCTCACTTCTTCGCTGTGGTAACAAGGCAAAACACAGCGTTTGTTCCGCCAATCAATACGTAATGCCTCGACAATGCGGCGGACTTTCAGCTAGGTTCCCTAGGTTCACTAGATTCTAGGTAGGCTTCAATAGGTTCGTAGGTGTTTGCAGTAACACGTTTGTACCTCTACGCCAAGACTGGCCTCTTTAGGAGATTTGTCGACGAACAAAAGTACCTACTTCGATACTATAGACAAAATAAAATAAAAATATTGTATTAAGCTTACCATTTCACACAAACTCGAATGTTTGAAAAGCGTCCTTGAAAATGGAAAAGCGAATAATTTATTTATTTTCTGTCGCGTCAAATATCAGCATTCTTAAATTAAACGGCGAGAGCGAGGCTGCTTCGAACGGGCTCTTTGAAATTAAATATAACGATTTAAAAATTCACGTTCTTGAAAATTGCTTACAGTTACAATAGAAGCCAGTTGTGCAGGCACAGAGTGTGACTGTAAAACCGAGTGGTTGTGGGTTCGATCCCCACTCGAGGGGATGAAATATTTATTTAAATTTATATTTCCATTTTTTCGCTCAGGTGTCGTGGCAAAGCGCGGCGTTGAGTTCTGTTACTCAACACGAAATGATTCTAGAATTTGACAGAAAGTGGGGAACGGAGCGTCGTAACATTAGGTTCCCTCTGCCTACCCGTGTGCGGGATACAGCGTCAAGTTGATTAAAAAAGCAATAGAAGTGAATAAAAATACAATTTGATTACTACTAGTAGGGAACCTCGTGTTAAGACTCTCCGTTGCCCAGTGGCGGAACTCAACGCCGCGATTTGCCTGGACACCAGACCGCAGAAATGAAAGAATAAATTTAAATAAGTATTTGATGTTTTACTTCAATTATTTTCAGTTGCAATACAATCACGAATAAGAGAATTGAAGTCGTTTGCCTTAAGTCTCTGGTTAACTATTATTCTGTCTTTTAAATAATACAATGAAGATAGATTATTTATATTTTATAATGTTTAAATTTCGTTCGACGTAGAGTAAATTAATTAGTAAAAAAAAATACAAGCTGGCAAGCTAAAGCTAAAACTTTCAGCAACTTCACTTCCGGAGTTCTCCAAATTGAGTGTATTGAGGAAACAATAGGATTCTAAATTAAGTTTGTTATGATATTAGGTACCTATGAGTGACTCTCATCCCTCATTGTCATTGTGGTTCAACAAGTTCAGGAAACTTTTCATCCCGATAACCTTTAAGAAATCTTAGCAACTTTGGATAAGTGTTCGGAATAGCGGACGCGGCCTGAATTATATTATAACTTTATCTAAACTGTAAAACCCAAAAATAGGCAATTTTTCAGAGTAGAAGTAGGCAAATTTGATTGGTAAAAAATGAAATATTTGAATATTTTAGCATATTTTTTTTATAATATAACAGACTTTGCAAGATAGAAAGTATATTGGTAGGGTGTCGATTTTTACTATTTCAGATACTTATAATTCCATGAAGAAACAATGCGTTTTCGGTTTTTAGGATTCCGTATTTCAAAAGATCAATACGGAATCCTTTTAGGATCACTTTATCATTTATTTGTCCTTTTTGTAAGACTATTTATCTTGATGTTATGTGGAAGTATCAAGCTGATATCAAATATTTATGTTTACCACAGACTACTCCTCGAAGCACAAACTCTTGGTTCTCAGTCAACGCAATCAAAACATACGAGCATTTATGCATTGTTATTCCATACCATTACATATAAAAACGGCAAAGAAAATCACGTTTCTTATATGAGAGGCCAAGCCCCCCCCACCCCTAAATATATATTTTGTTCTGCTTTTTATTTTATGTTTTTATTTAGTGCTATAGCGGCAAAATATGCAATATTAAAATTTCAACTGTCTATCTATGTTCATGAGATACCAACAGCCAAACAGACAGTCCGAAAGGGGGAATCTCCCCTACAAATAAATAAGTATAAATAATAAGAGAAATATTTCTATGTAAAAATCTGTTTTTATATACAGATAATTCATTAGTTTCATTCGACGTCAGCAAGTACAAATACAATACGCAAACAATTTATACAATAACACATTCGCTTGTATTGAGGTAAAAATAGAATATAATCAGCTATTTCTTCAATACTATGAATATATTTACTTTCTATAAGGAAAACTATCTAGCTTTGTAATATCTATTTATACGAATACTTTTTTTTTCCCCATTGTACAAAATTGGGAAATATTTTATCTTATTGTACAATATGTCTATATCAAATTTAGAATCGAAGGCTGGTTTGTTAATTATATGTTTTAAATTAATAATAAAATATGTTACAATCGATAAATAATTTTTCGTTTGTGAGTTCGATTTAGTAATATTTTCATCTCTTCGTTCGGATACGAGGGCAACTCGGCGTTGACTTCTGTCAGTCAACACGCAAAAGATGCCTCGAAAGACTCGATGGAAAACGGGGAACGGAGTCTCTTAACACTAGGTTGCCTCTGCCTACCCTACCATATATGCGGGATAAAGCGTGAAATTGATTGTATATTCTTTCAGTTAGTATTGCAACTGCAAATAACTACAAAACAACACACATACATCACTATTTTAATCCTATTCGCACTGACCCTATTACTTGCAAATCAATTGCAGCCTGAGCTTGTCAGGAACTGGCGCGGAAAAAGTCTAACGTTCAGATTTATGGGCAATTTTTTATTGAAATAAATGTATTCGCACTGACCCACTATGGAGAGGAGGAGAAATATTTCACTGGAAATTCTATTCAACGAGTTTACTCTAAGTGATGTGCTTGTCACGTCATGTTTTTGTGGTTATATTAATCGTATATGTTGACCGTAATTATTAGAAATAATAATTATTATTTGTTACTGAAAATTTCAAGTTGAATAAGTGATAGGTAGGTAGGTATATTAATACATAAGTCGGGTGCAGCAGACGCTTTTTCAGCTTCACGCTGTATCTCGCTAAAAATAGTGTAGACTGAGACAACCTGGTGATAAGCCATTCTGTTTCCGAATTTTCGCCTAATTCATTCCACAGAGTGGACATTGAATCCTCGACCGATGCATTCACAATCAGAAATGCCAACCAGAAGTGCTGTTGCACCTCGACGATTTTAATTTAAAGTCAAAATAATTTGAATTGATGCTATTTAAAGTGGAGTTTGGGATAAGATAGTTTTTTTCTATCTCACAGGCAGAGTGCCAGGTAGACCTAGTTAGTGAAGCTGGTGCACGCTACGCGCTTTCTAAAGATTATTCTTACCATAGTGTATCCGATTCGCGGTATACAAACAAAATATTTCATTGTAACGCTCGCTTCTTTGTGTGTTACATCGATTGTAGTTTTCATTTTACAAAGTGTATTTTCGCAATCAATCATAATGTATTTAGACATTTTTTTTATTTTGTTTTATAGCTTCACGCATATAGGTAGTTAGGCGGAGGGAATCTAGTGTTAAAACACTCCGTTTCCCAACCACTTTCAAATTGTTGGGACACATTTTTTCAATTTCAATTTCAAATTCATTCGCGACACCAATAATTAATTATTTAATAAATTAAATATTAATATTTAACAAAATTATTTTTTTATTTTATTTTTAATTTATAATATTTACCCTGATTCATCTTATTGAGGCATTTATTCAAACACCTCATATTGTATGTATGTCATTTAAATATTTTCTATTGGTAGTTCGGAAGTCCTTTAAAGTGACTAAAAATCAAAAAGAACTTCTGTAATTACTGTTTAATATTCATGGGATAAGGCTTTTGTGATCCGTTTTTCATTTGCATTAGATTTACTTACTGGAATTGTCGTTGAAACTCTATCTAGATTTTTTTTACATCAAAGATTTAATTAAACTTTGTTTTATTTGTAAGTACTTGCTAACTAATTGTTTCCTAATATATCAACTTTATAGAAAAGCAGGAGTATGTCGTTAAATTATATTATGATATGATATCTATTAAAAAATGTGTGTACATATATATAATTTTATTTTTCCGCTTCACGCCTGATTAAGACACTTCTGTTCCCCACTTTCTGTCGAACTCTCGAGGCATTGCGTGTGAAGTGGCAGAACTCTAATTTTTTTTTATGATTAAGGAAAATAGTGTAAATACATCTATTGATTAGTCTATTTTTCATTGCTACAAGATAAGCTAAGATTGTCAGGACAAACAAATAGGCATATTATTTTTCTAGTCTCTGTTTTCGTTTCGCTTCGCTTCACTTCACTTGGAATAAAGTAACAAAATGAAAAAAAAAAAATGAATAATATAAAGAAAAAATTAAATGGGCTATTGAGATATTATTATCATATATTGTTTGTAGGTGCAATGATATCCGCAACGTATCTTAAATCACACAGATTAGATAAATCGTTTCGGGAACAATAGTAGCCCGGTAGAGACACATTTTACCATAACGACCCCCTTCGGACAATGGGTGAGGTTTGGTTTTGTTTTTTAATTGTTAACATTGCGCCCATTTAGAATTAATTTTAGCTAATTACAAATGTAACGACTTTGCCTTTTTTAATGTGTATATTATTAAATTTAACTTTGGTTTTCTCTAAGTGATTACCTAAGCCGCTCTAATAATTTTATGTGTATATATTTACTTTTGAATTTTGAATTTTTAAATTGTTTTAATATGTCTTTTATTCATTTTTCTTCATGCTGTCTCCTGCACATAGCAAGGTAACCTTAGCAGAGGGAACCTGGAAACCTAGTGTTAAGGCACTCTATTGCCGTCACTTTCATTCCCGACTTTCCGTTAAATTCTAGAGGCGTTGTGTGTTGAGTGGCGCAACTCAACGCGGTTATTTGCCTCGTTCACAGTCAAAAATATACCTAAAGGAAACACCAAATAGTAATTCCACACAAAGGAAATATGAAAAATATGAATGAATCCTCAACCATCACTCCTAAACACATTCCAACAACATATATTCTAATACATCAACATTTACTACCTACATAAAATAAAACGTGTATTTCCAAATCGCCGCTACCTGAAATACGAAGAGTATTACCCTGAGAGCCTCCAGGAGCCGCCCGCCCTAGTCCACAATGCTGGTGACCGCCGCGCTCCGGACGCTGTGACGTTTATCGGATTTTCTCTTATGACAGCGCTTCCTGAGTCAAAGTCGTGCGCTTACATAAATGTGTGGGCAGCGTCGTACGTTTACTTTTGGAATATCGTAATTTGCTGAATTGATCATTTTAATATAGACTGTTGAAGTACTTAATATGTGATTGTTTTGAGCTTCAAGACTTATCCCCATGTAGCTCGGGAGGAGAGCGAGTTTATTGCTAAGACACTCCGTTCCAAACTTTCAACCGAATTCTGGAGCCGATTCTGCGTCACAAACAACATGCAGAAAAAGTGTAATAATACAACTTTATATTTAAGATAAGCGACTCATCGAATAATAAAGTAATTTTCTATGGCGAAAACCCGAAAGGGAAACCTGAAGATGGACATAACTATTTCATTATTCATGTTATTTTGTTCATATACCAACTTACCCGACGTTGGAGGCTCGAGTTCAGCAACTTCTCAAGGGTTCCCGTTCCCTTTCTAAGTTCATATCATGTATTATTAAATATTTACCTACTTAGTTGTTTTCGACACGCGTATCTTCTTCATCAACAGAGAACAATAAATAAAAACGGATATTTATTAATTTTCTGACATCATTTAGAAATTATTATAGGATTTCTTTCTTCACTTCATTTTCTGTTAATACAGTCGACATTCGTGGGACCTAAGCGTGTGAAAGTAAACACGAATTCGCGTTTTTCGCTTAGTTGTGAAAGCCAATCGCGACGTTGAGTTCCGCCAGTCATTACGTAATGCCAAGAAAACAATCTTCGGAAAGTGGGGAACGGAGTGTCTTAACACTAGGATCTCTCTATCTACCCTGCCGTCTGCGAGATACAGCGTGAAGCTAATTTAAGTATGTAAGTAGTATATAAGTACTAAAGTTAATCTTTATAACACTCTAGGATAAGGATTACGATATCTGTCGTCAGCTAGCAGAGTAAATTGTGAGTGAAAACGGTCTGAACCAAGTTGGGTACAAAGTGCGACCGGCTTTTATATCTCACCCGTTTATGACAGAGAATTTTATTTCTCCTCCCACGATCATTTTCTTAATGCTATGAGGAAGATATAAATTTACTGTTTCGCTGACACACGAAGTATCTACATACGAAATGTTTCAATTTTGTATACTTACTTTTTTAAAATGTTGGACGTGTAATATTTAAATTGTATGTATATAGTTTTTCATATGTATTCCGCATATAGCAGGGTAGGTAGAGGGAATATATTTCGGGGCATTGCAAAGATTTCATTTGCTCGAGTGGGAATCGAACCCGCAACCCATCGCGTTTACGTATACACGCTTCTGTCTTTGATTAATTCGATACTCGTTAATCAATTCGATATAACACATTGAGGACATAGTTGACTTTAACACTTAAAATGTGTCACGCGTCTATATAAGCTTATAATCTTTTAACTATTTCGATTTGACCATTAGACCAATGCGATAAGTAAAAGCTAACTTACCTATTTACAAAGTAGGTTAATCAAATCCTATACATCATCACCTTAATTGTAGTGAGAAATGACTTCGAGACTAATGAAACTCCAAGTTTTTCTAAGAGGCCAGTAGATAGACATAAACAAATAAAACCATCTATTCGGTGGCACAACTGACCCAGTCACGTATGTGTTATCTCTAAGGTAAAAGACTTACGTGCCTATTAGAAAGATTTCTCTTTGTCGTGATATATTATTTTCTTCTTTGACGACGTGATGGAATAAGACGTGTTTCTAAATTTTCAAATGTTATAAATTTTTATATTACTTTATAAGAGAGCTTCATTCTGTATCGTATATTTGGCAGGGTAAGTACGGGGAACCTGGAAATCTAATAAGACCCTCCCTGCTCATTAAGACAGTTGCGTTCCCCTGTTGGATTCCACGATCGAATTCTGGAAGCATTGCGTGTTATGTTCAATATTCTGAAATATTAAATATTGCGTTTTCTCGAGCGAGATTTGAACCCGTAACCTGTCTTGTTTACACTAGTTCCCAGAAAATCTTTAGAATTTAAAAAAATATATTCAAAAGATCTGTTTCTTAAAAATGTATCCCTAAAAAGTCATATTTGAATAGAGTTTAGGAAACCTTACGCTACTTTAACCATTTACATAAAACGATGCCTTTAACCTTTACTTCAAACAATGTTACTTAAAGAAAATACAGCGACTAATATTAAAATTTGCTTTTTATATTTAAAATATTTTTTTATTAAAAAATATCAAAAGAGAAAGAATTATAATCATGAAAGAATTCGTAGAACGATTCGGTTGAATTAAAATCGCTACCAAACAAAGCTGATTTATAAAGTAAAAT
>JAEBDU010000050.1:211747-253492 GCA_016802625.1 Heliconius numata | reverse complement strand
AATAAAAAACAATAAATAATCGAACAAAGCCTGTTTATTTAAGGAATAATCAACAGTATCATAATAATTACCAGGCGCAAAAGCAAATCTTTTTTAACCGACTTCTGTAAGAAAAGGAGATTATCAATTCGACTGTTTCTTTTTTTTATGTATGTTACTTCATAACTTTTGATTAGGTGAACCGATTTTGATGTTTTTTTTTATTTGAAAGGTAGTGCTTCCCATGTAGGAACCAATTTTTTTTTGGTCTATTTTTGACAATGGTATCTATGAGAAAATCACATAAGTATTAAATTTGTATTGGTACGTGTGCGATAAAATGACGAATAACTCAATATTACGCCAACCGTTTCTAATTAATTTTTTTCTTATTTGAAAGGATACACTTCAAGGATAATTTGATGAAAGTTTGGTTAGGTTCTGATTATAAAATCCGGTCAAAATTGAGAAAATTTGTTTTTATTTTGGTAAATATTAATTATACTAGAATAGTTACAAGGGAAAACTTTGTTAAAATTATTGTCAGAAGTAAGATTCCCCATCGTTACATTTCTTTTCAACCAACCTCAAAAAAGGAGTTTTCATTTTCAATCGACTTCAAAAAAGGGAGAGGTTCCCAATTCGCCCGAATATTTTTTATGTATTTTCTTGTTAATATACCAAAATGTTAGTTTTCACAAAAATAATACCTAATTGAGTCAATTTTTACATATCACAAAAGATGCCACTCGTTAACAACCACTACCACCATAACCAACACTCGTTTAAGAAGTATCCTTTTAAGGTTACTTATCACTTAAAATCGTAAAAAGAATTAATTTTGAACAAAAAAAACCACGGAAAGAATAGTAGATAATTTTACATAAAATAAAACTTATTTTGATTTTGTTAAACCAAAATAATAAACAAAAATTTTATACCTTTAGGTTTTCGCACTTAATATGTCTATGTAATTCTTTGGTAACAGTTTTTATGTTATTCCTGCAATCTTTGAAAACTACATCCGCTGCTTTTTGCATCAACTCATGTGACACATAACCTCGAGTTGATTTCCGAGCATAAGTCCGCATGTTACTAAATTACAATATTTTTTTGTATGAAAAATTACACTATTTACATCCCATTATTGGTACAAATGAATTGGCGAAAGTTTTTCGTCACAATAACAGGTCACAACATGCCCCAAAAAAAGGGAACATTTAGCCCCAAAAACACGTGTTGAAAAAAAAATTAAATATAAATAAGATATAGAAAACATAAATAATTTACAAATAGTGTTCCGAAATAGTAGATAATATATGTAAAAAAAACACTAACATACTCGAGGCTAATCGGTAAAATTTGTGAGATAGACCAAAAATATGAAATGCAAAAATATTTACAATCGTGCACCAACGACACCCGTGTGCTATTCCATTGGTTTCGGGTGCCACTGGATTGTTCAATATGCTGGCCATGGGTGCGCTATCACATTGCATTTCACTATATGTTTACTAAATATTCCTATCACTTTTCTCCGCGAAATTATTTCCCTCGGAACAACTTACCTCGGTAACTTTTAGCCCCGCTCTCCCCTACTGGCTGCCAAATACACTGATGTAAATGAATTATATATAAATTTTCAAGATGGCATTCCTGGCAAAATAAGGACACGTAAGTCAGTTGATATGGCAACTAATGAAGATGATGTCGTGAACTATCCACCGGAATTTTTAAACTCACTTGATTTGCCAGGATTGCCGCCTCACAGCCTTCAATTAAAGCTTGAATGTGTAGTTATAATGTTGCGAAATATTAACCAACTGAAACTTTGTAACGGCGCACGATTAGTGATAAAAAAATAATGAATAACGTAATAGAAGCAATCATATTGAAAGGAAAGTATAAAGGAGAAGACTTTTTGATGATGCGGGGCATCCCAATGATTTTGACTGACATACCATTCGAGCTTAAAAGACTACAGTTTCCAGTACGGCTTGCTTTCGTAATGACTATAAACAAATCCCAGGGGCAGTTATTAAGTGTTTGTGGTATTAATATAGAAAACTCATGTTTCTCGCATGGTCTATTGTATGTTGCCTATTCCTGTGTTAGAAAACCATCTGCTCTGTTTGTTTACGCGCCAGATAACCAAGCAAAAAATAACGTGTACCATAAAGTACTACAATGAAAATGAAACTGAATTTAGAATAAGTAAAAATGAAATAAAATATAATAAGTAGGCATCATAATAAGATATCGGAAATTGTTATTTTTATTATAATTTTTAATGAATATTATAAGAATTAAAAATGATTTAAGTTTTAATTTTTTTTATCTTACTAGCTGACCCGGTGTCGCGAATAGCAGAATACATATTAAAAAAAATCGACTGTTAGGCGATACGAAGTTCGCGGGTCTGCTAGTATTATGTAAAATTATTCCAAGCAATATTTTTAAGCCATACATCGTATATCACTCTAAGATTAAACAGATATGTAAATCATTTAAAAACAATATTAACGATTTGAATACACGACCTTTCGGGCTAATAACCACTGATTAATCATTAAAATGGATAAAAAACTAACCCTGCCTTTCTTAGCAGTCGGGAAAAAGGTTGTAGGTGCTGTAATTATAATGGGTTAATTAAGGAGAAATAAGAGAATCGGCGAAGGTTAATGCCTCTCAAGTAACCATGAACCAGACAACTGAAGGCATTGCGTGTTGAATGGCAGAACTCCAAATTAAAATATTGAATATTTAATTTCCTCGAGTGAGAATCGAACCCACAACCATCTTAGTTACAGAATTCAATTTACATAAGATAACATTTTTACTTTAAGCAATAATATTATACAATGACTCTATTCTAACAAAAATATTCCTACCAAAACCTCTAAGCACACTTGAAAGTTAATAACGTCGACGGTTGTATCGTTATAAAAATGTTATAAAATTTAAAATTCAGTACCAATACAATGTTTGCTTACGAATATTAAGCAAAATAGCTTTTCGTTTGTTCGAAGTGTTGCAACGGTAGCGTACGTGCGGCCGAGAGGTCGTTCACGGGAATTGAAACGGATTCTACCGTGGATTGTACGGTATTACGAGATTAGTTTGTGAGGGCGACAGAATTCAAAATTGTTAACTATTGCTGGAATAGTATACCTACTTTTACTATAGGAAATGTAGTTTTGATTATTTATTGTGGTTAGTGTAATGAAGATAGGTTTGTTTGTTAGACATGTTACTAGTAATATTTATTATCAACTAGTGGCCCGCTCGCGGCTTCGCCTGCGTGAACTACGTTATTATTAATTTCTGTCTCCATGAGTACCTACGTCCTATAAGTGACGTCCATGCAAAATTTGAGACTCCTAGGATTTGTAATAACGAAGTTTCATACAAACTATCAACCCCAAAAACAACCCCTTAGAAGTCGAATTTTGCAAATTTCCGTCCTATAAATAACTCCTATGCAAAATTTGAGATTCCTAGCACTTGTAGTTTCTGAGATTTCATGATGAGTGAGTGACCTTTCGATTTTATATATATAGATATTGAGATGAGGTATTTATATATTAATACAACTTAACACTATTGGTCACTAGTCGGTTTTATTGACCGATAGTTTAGACAACGCTTAATTAGAACTACGCGCGGTATAACGCTGAAATGTTATATGTACTGTACCTGGGTAGCGAAGTACTAATATCTATTACAGGTTCGATTTGCATATCAACTACACTATCTACTTGATAGCGGAATATCTATTATTTTTCTGGTTTCTCAGATGAACCTACTAAGTAGAAGAAAATCTAAAACTTTTCAACTTCACAAAGATACCTTGATATCTTATCTTGAATATTTTATCTTGAAGATATTCTTTTAAGTATAATATAGTAGAGGATACAATGGTGCAGTAACGTAAATGCTATGGGATCGATTCCTCTTGCGTTAAATCTCGAAAACTGTACGGAAAATTGGTAACTGAATGACTTAACATAATGTTCCCTCTGCCTACTCTGTTCTGTACATAAATGCATGAAGCCATAAGTCTATTTTTAATACCAAGAGATAATTACTAAATCTGTTTAATATTATAAAGAACACCGCTTTAATTTTGATCGTATCGTTGACCATTGCGGCGTTGTCGTGCACCAGCTGTGGTGGTTGAAGGGCTTATGTGAGACAGACGCCCGGCCGGCAAACAGGCCTTTGTGCTCGTGCGTTTATAACAAACGAAATGCTGGTTGAATTGCCTAGATGGTCTACAGTGCTTCTAAAAATAGATCTGTGTTATATGTTACCAGTATTTCATGATGATGCTGAACTTACTTACAAAAGCTCAAATGCGAGATATAGCGTGAATAATTACAACAAGTTAAACTTATATCTAGACGTGTTAAACCGATTTTCTCTTAGCTTCTAAGTTACATAGTAAAAGTTCACAATACATAAAAAAGCTTCGAAGACTACATACATTATCTATAGAGACAGTATAAATACATCTTCATGTTACGTTAATCACACGCCTTGCACTTCAAAACAAAAGAATGAACTGTGAATTTGTCATCAAAATCTTCTTATTTTAATTAAATTCAAATTACACAAAGCGTAAAGGGTCATGACAATTTAGCCCTCAAACTCTTTAATATGGAGAGATTGAGAATCTTTGATTTGGTTTTGATGTATTTTGTGGGGAGAAAATAAAATTATATTAAGTTAAGAAAAAAGAAATATAAAATTAAACAGTGCAGTGCAGTACAAATGTTTTAAAATATAATCAATGGGGATTAAACCAACTACCATCTCGTTCACAATCAGACACAGAGCTAATGCATCCCGTGGGAGTCAAAAATGCCTAGGTTCCTATACTTAAAATTCAAAATTCACTTCCAAACAATAGGTCAATTGTTAACAAACTACACGGCCTGTACAAATCCGATTTGACCAGACACAAGAGCACGCCAGCTATGTTTCAAATAAAAAGTACAGACGTTCCCCGGCTACTTTAGCAGCTGTTCGAGAGCTCTTACGTTGAACAGTTTTAGCTTTAAACAATATTACTCTACGATTCTAAGGAACTTTTCTTAAGAAGTAAGTATTTTTAGATATATTTCGTTTTTGTTTTACATCCAGTTATCTATCTATCTGTATGTATAAAATCGAAAGGTCACTCACTCATCACGAAATCTCAGAAACTACATGTGCTAGGAATCTCAATTTTTGCATAGGAGTTATTTATAGGACGTAGGTGCTCGCTAAGACGGAAATTTGCAATATTCGACTTCTAAGAGGTTATTTTTGGGGTTGAAAGTTCGTATGAAACTTCGTTACTACAAATTCTAGGAGTATCAAATTTTGCATAGGACGTAGGTACTCATGGAGACAGAAATTAATAATAACGTAGTTCACGCAGGCGAAGCCGCGGGCGGGCTAGTATTTACATATACATTTCACGCAAAAAGTTATAACCTTTTTTACTTTTTTAGATAACGTATGAAAATATTAACTTAGTGCTTAGAGCCATACGTTCTTGTTAAGCTACGTCGAAATTGTTATACGATTGTTAAAACTTATTTACCGTCTTGTCTATTTGTTAGCATCTCTCTCTGTAAGGGAGATTTTTGCAAATTTTCTCTTCCCAAAGATAAATTGCTTAGAATATTTTTAGCACTTTTAAAGTGTTTTTAAGTATGTAATACACACTAAGTGCTAAGTGTATATTACATACTTAGGAAACAAAAATACTTTTTTAGAAAACCACTAAATACGTACTTGTACATGCTGGTTTGTTAATAAAAATATATTTTCATTTTTAAATTATTTCATCTGATATTTGACGAATTTTCCAGGGCAGTGACTCGAAAACTTTTTTAATATAAAACTTGTGATGTTAAATATACACATAGTCGAATTTATTCATTCGAAATGCGAAATTTTAATGTAATTTAGAATTTTAATATGTAATTCTAGAAATTTTAAAATAATAAAAAAATATCATAAATTGACTTGTTCGAAGGTTTTTATTTTAATTGTATTAAAAAATATGTATGCAGAATTTATTAACGCTTTACAAATTGGTTTTTTTTGCACACAGTACGATAGGCAGACGGAACCTAGTATTAAGACAATACGCTCCCTAATTTCCACCAAATTCTAGAGGTGTGTTGAATGGTGGAATTCAACGCCGCGTTTTGCCTCGACATCAGAGCGAAGAAATGAAAATATTGTCACACTGTCTCATCATCATCACCATATACAATTTTATTCATCATATATCATACATATTTCAAGGAAATATAAGATAAATCCGCGTGCAAGGCTTAGAAGAATAACCGTTCGTACTTTTTACGTTTGTCGTAAAATCGTTACGGATGTCGTAATATTTGATATCGTCGTAAAAATTGACAATATGAATATTTAATAAAAAATATTTCTGTGGCAAAATTTTACATAACAATAAAATATTATGGTATGGAATATTAAGTAGAAACGATTTAAAGTAACTTTGTAAGCCATACCAATATAATGTAAAAATACAATTAAAGAATTATCCAACTTTATGCAAATCCTTAATATTTTTTTGTTTCACACTGTATCCTGCATATTGCGGGTTAGACAGAGGGAACCTGGGATCCTAGTATTACGACACTCCATTGCCAATAAAGCCATTACCGTTCCTCAGTTTATTCCTCCCCGCCCTATGGAAATCAAACCTGTTACAGTCGCACGTTGAAGCCTTTGCACCGCGGCCCTTAATAGTTATTTGAATTATTTTCATTTCTCCACACTGGAAGATAACGCACTGCATTGGGTTCCGCCTCCGGAAAATAGGTATCGGCACTTCATTTCATAGAATATTTTCTGACACCGGGTTCCCTCTGCCTTCAACGTTAGACAGGATAGAGGATGAAGCTACTTATCTTATTATTATTTTATTATTACTTATCTTATTATTATCTTAGTAAACTATATTTTTGGAGAAAATTCGAACGTTAAAAAACATTATAATTAACATTCTTTACCATCTACCTCTAAATGTGGAAATATAAATTTCTTATGACATTATAGAAAGAAACTAAAGTCTAAATTATAGTGTCCTAAAACATAATATTACTATAAAAATGATCATTGGACTATCGAGAAACTACGTATATTATGAAAACTGTCGATTGAGATAGGGAAATTTACGACGTGCTCAAGTTACGTTCAAAATATGTAATTCCTTAGAGTTTATGGTATACGTTGTAATAACCGACTCGTATTTCATTAATTATAGGATATTTTGGAAATAAAATAATGGAAATAATATCAAGGCATTATTGAAAAATATTATTATTAAAATGTTATAGATCGGATACTATTACTGTATCTCATTAATATATCATAATTTCATTGGGACAAACATTGAAGATGGATTGGAGATTAGGAGTCGAGGTAAAGCATAACCGTGCAATTGCAAATACAATAAATTATTTATTTATTGTAGGTTGGATTACCACTCAGGGGAAATAAATATTTTCGTTTCTTTGCTCTGATAACGAGACAAGTGCGGCGTTAAGTTTCAGCACTCAACACGCAATACCTACCTAGAAGAATTTGGCGGAAAGTAGGAAAGGGAAATGTCTTAGTCGGAACCGAGTGTGTTAACACTAGAATCCCAGGTTTCAGAAATAAATGCGTGACTACAATGTCAACCATCTTTTCAATCGCTGTAACATTACATTGTAAAATCCATAAATATACTTTGTGAGATGCGATTTAGTTAAGATTTTTAGCAGAAGGAACACAGTGTTAAGACACTCCGTTTGCCTCGACACCAGAGAGTAGAAATCTAAATATAAATATCATTCCAATAATGATTGCACAAGCTGTCACTACTTTTCTTCAATTTACTTTGTACTATATATCTATTGACAAAAAGAAATCTAAAAATCCTTGTTAGTAAAACCTTTAAAAGCAAATAATATTATAAGATTATATCACAAGTATTATATAGCTATACACAAATCCTTTGTGATACAACATCGTACTTCCATTTCGTCTGGTCGGTCAACATACTCGTATAATAAAGTCTAACGAGGTATTTGCATTGTACTAAAGTTTGTTTCTGCCTCCTGTATATATCGAGGCCGGGTCAAGCCTTGCTTGTAGTCGAGCTTAGAGGCTATAGTATGTTGTCTATATTATATAATATATTATTTATTTACTATGAATAGAGTGATTAATAAATAGATTTTGAATTCTGCCTACCATAGATTTGCCTAAGTTTTAGTTCGTTTTTTAAGCTTCTGGTTATTTCCCGTATAGTAGAGTAGAATGGAATGTCTTAACACTACGTTTTTTTTTGGGATTCGTGTATTTCAATACTCTACTACATTTCAAACCCTTTTTATACGATATATGTTCGTTTGTAAATACCAGTCGAAGCTTCCTTTACTTTGCAGATATTGGGGAAGAAACCTGTAATAAACGTACGTTGTCTACGTAATTGGATATATTTTAGCCGAAGTTTTATAGTTGAAACGTGTATTACTCTGCTTCACGCTGTATCCCGCACACAACAGTGTAGGCAAAGAGAACCTAGTGTTAAAACACTCCGTTCCCCACTTTCCGCCGAAATCTATAGGCATTGCGTGTTGAGTGGCGGAGCTCAACGCCACGTTTTCCTTCGATACCAGAGCGAAGAAGTAGAAATATAAATTCAAATAAATATTTCATTTCCTTGAGTGGGGATCGAACCCACAACTCCCACAAGCAGTCGGTTTTACCGCCCCGAACCCTGCCTGCACAGCAAAGTTGCTGTGTGCGGGTATCCTACAGCGTGAATTTGGATTTTTTAGGATTTAAATATACAGTTTTATATACCTAAGTGAATACGAACCCCGATAACTGTTTAACTCTAAAGCTTCAATTTCCACGAATAAAATAATTAATATTTCATCTTGAAAAATGATTTTTGTTCGTATTAATTTCTCGAGGACAATGTTGTGCATGTAATTCAGAATACAAACGACTCGTTACGAAAAGAAAAAGAAAATAAAGTATGGACGTAACATATTCCCTGTACCTACTTTAATTTTCCACTTCCTCAAGAATACAGAAGAACATTGTTATTTTATGCAAATTTGTAAGTGTGCATGAGTTTCGTATACGCTAAAAATATAGAAAAAAAATACAGACTTAAAAACTTTATTTGTATGCATAAATAGGATATTGTAGAAATTAATATTTTAATTTCTTCAAAGTAAAGAAAATTTAAGATTAATAAGCTTAATTATTGTAAATTTAGTGTTGTAAAGTTAGTATTGTTAGTTTAGTGTAACTATTTAAATTAGGTATTCTTTATACTTTTTCAGCTTTGATTTATCTTTGAAACTTTAGATTGTATTAAAAGGCCAAATAAGTTGGTTTTTTACAGAGGAACGCAACAAAAAATGTATAAAAAGATTTAGTATATTTATTTATAAAGAAGGCTATTGGTAGTCCATTATTAAAAAAATTCTTCCTCAGTTCAATAAAATCTTAATAATACATCACTTGTTTTCAATTTCCGTAATTTCATTTGTGTGGACTATAAAACGTCACACGACAGATTGACGGTTCGATTCCTGCTCACGGAAATGACATATCTTGACATTCCTCCTCCAAACTCCTCAAACTCCACTCCCAAAGGTTCCTATAGAAGGGTTCACGGACAGGTAATTAAAAAAATATATACATATCAAATTGTATTACAAATGCCTATTTCTATAAAAACTTTAAGTTTAAACTTCTAAACAAAAATTCGACATAGTATTAATTTAAACGTTAAATACTCTGAAATAAAAAAACCTATATAAAGAGCTTTGTAGAGTTGAATGATGCATTGTTCCTATTAAGCTGTACTGAACGAGTACGTTTTATAGAACACTGGATAAATCAATCGGTGAAATTAAATAAGGGCCCAAATATTTGAATCTTTTCAATTGTTGTGTAATCTTGGGATGAGTAGATATATCGAGTTGGTGGAAAGATTCTACATGGATTCTTCTGGATATGAGCTTTCTAACTGCAAATATAAGATTTTTTTAAAGTGTTAGCATTTTCTTTTTATATATTAGTAAGGCTGGTTGTGATGTGTTTTTTTTTAGAAATTGTCTACAAAATGGTAAATAAATTAAGTTATTTCAAAACTAACTGAGAATATTTCTCTGTATTAATCATAATTATTATTATGAATTTCACTCAATATCTGCCATGAATTTTCAAATTTACGACTATCCATCTATCTGCAAATAGATAATTAATTACTAAGCCGACCTAGATCAGTCAGTTTTACAAAAATTATATTTCTTAAAAGAAATAAAATTTTATAGTATACCTTCCACAAAGACACTTAAGTATATTGTGGTAAATAACAATTGCGGGCTTCAGCTTATTTGTCCTGTGTTTGTCAGCAAATGTCTGCAGAAGAAGAAATGTAATCATAGAGTAAAAAGAGCTACAATAGTACCTATGTCTTGTTTTCATATAAGTAGTAAGGTCGCTTCGTATAAAGACATTTATATAAATGTCTCGAAATTATAAATGTGATACATAAATAAAAAGGAATACATTTTGAGTTAATTTTGATAAGCAATATTCTCTTAAATAATATCCTATCAAAAATATAAATGTGAAGTATGAGCCAAGTAAAATGTTCACCCGCAAAAGAATAGAAGATATAGATAAGATCTATATGGGTGCCCAGTTTCATATTCCTTCGGGATAAAATTCAAGCTAAATATCAAATTCAAATTCAAAATATTCTTTATTCAAATAGACTTATAATAAGCACTTTTGAATCGTCGAATGAACATATGAACTAAAAGCTACCACCGGTTCGGAAGGCAGTTCTGCTGAGAAGAGCCGGCAAGAAACTCAACAGTTGCTCTTCTCAAAATCAATAGTACAATCTATTACATTAGCTGGCAACTATCCTGCATTACATTCAATAGACATTAATCACTTGACAAATTTTCTTACCAACAAGTTTTATTATATGTGCAAGTTAGTGTACTTAGCTTGTGTGTGTGTATGTGTGTGTTCTTGTTCTGGACTATAAGGTTGATATTTGGCTTGTGCCTGGTGATAAAAAAGCCAAGTCAACATTTTTAACTTGATCATCATCGGTTTTAACATATATGCTAAATTTTATGCATGTAGTTTAAGAGTTATGAAGGGGTCAAAAATAGTTTGAAATGGTTTGTGTAAAATTGAAACAAACACGTTTCCAGCTGTTTGACTTGGCTCCACATGTTAATTTTGATTATCTACCTACCTAAGATAATAAATACATTATGCAAAAATTATTTATTTCTTTTACCGAGTAATAGAAATAATTTTGTTTTTTTTACTTAAAATTTTATTGAGCAACAAACGTAAAAACATTCGTGCCTTCCACCTGAATAAAAATGAAATAATTACTAAATCGTTTAGAAATGTGCGTATATTTTCATTTTATTAATACAACAAAAATCATGTTTCGTTACATATTAACTTCTTTCATTCGATTCTAAGCCCCGTCGTGGTGGGGAGCTCAATGAAAAGACTTCCTGAAAGAGGATTTTTGTTTCGCAGTAATTTTCGTGTATTTATTTACTACGATAAAGTTATTTTTCTTATTAGCACTTATTATAGGTGATTGGTTGGCTTTATGTGATTTTGTTTTATTTTGTACATTTTTCATATACAAGTAATAATTTCACTCAATAAAGTAATAAAGTCACTTGAAGAAATGAAATATTTATTTAAATTTATATTTTAATTTCTTCACACTGGTGTAGAGGCAAAACGCGGCGTTGAGTTTCGTCAGCCAACACGCAATGCCTCCAGAATTCGACGTAAAGTCGGGAATTTACTTTAATATAATACATTTAGTACCACAGCTTATATTAAAATGAACAATAGAGCAAATTCCGATATTCCAAAAGTAAACGTACGACTTTACCCACACATATATGTAAGCGCACGACTTTGACTCAGGAAACGCTGTCATAAGAGAAAATCCGATAAACGTCACAGCGACCGGAACGCGGCGGTCACGAGCATTGTGGACGAGGGCGGGCGGCTCCTGGAGGCTCTCAGGGTAATACTCTTCGCATTTTAGGTAGCGGCGATTTGGAAATACACGTTTTATTTTATGTAGGTAGTAAATCTTGATGTATTTGAATATATGTTGTTGGAATGTGTTTAAGGAGTGATGGTTGAAGATCCGTATCTCATTTGGTGAAATTACAATTTGTTATTTGCTATGTTCTTAACGCTGACGTGTCGTTGGGACCGCGCCATTTTGAGGAGGTTCCCAGGTTCCCTCTACCTACCCTGCAATGTCGGCATACAGCGTGAAGCAAAAAATTATTCTTAAATAAGACATGTGAAAATCAAAATTGAAAGATAGATGTAGAGATATATGTTTGTTTTTACACGCAAGGCATGTAGTCCTTACAAAATTATTTTAAAACGGCTTGAATAATCCACTTAGATAAAGCCTGAGTTAAATTTAATAATATACACATTAAAAAAGGCAAAGTCGTTACATTTGTAATTAGCTAAAATTAATTCTAAATGGGCGCAATGTTAACAATTAAAAAACAAAACCAAACCTCACCTATTGTCTGAAGTGGGTCGTTATGGTAAAATGTGGTAAAATGTGTCTCTAGCGGGCTACTATTGTTCCCGAAACGATTTATCTAATCTGTGTGATTTAAGATACGTTGCGGATATCATTGCACCCACAAACAATATATGATAATAATATTTCAATAGCCCATTTCATTTTTTTCTTTATATTATTCAATTTTTTTCCAATTCCAAGTGAAGCGAAGCGAAACGAAAACTGGGACTTGAAAAATAATAATAATGTTTGTCAGTCCTGACAGCCTAAGCTTATAATGTAGCAATGAGAACTGGACTAATTAGTAGATCTATTGACACTATTTTCTTTAATCATTGAAAAAAAATTGAGTTCCGCCACTTAACACGTAATGCCTCAAAAGTGCGACGGAATGTGGGGAACAGGAGTGTCTTAATCAGGAGTGACGCTGAAAAAAATATTTAAATATATGTTCATATATATTTTAATAGATATCGTATCATAATATTCTTTAACCACGCACTGCTGCTTTTCCATAAAGTTGATATATTAGGAAACAATTAGTTAGCAAGTACTTACAAATAAAACAAAGTTCAACTAAATCTTTAATGTCAAAAAAATCTAGATATAGTTTCAACGACAATTCCAGTAAGTAAATCTAATGCAAATGAAAAACGGATCACAAAAGCCCTATCCCATGAATATTAAACAGTAATTACAGAAGTTCTTTTTGATTTTTAGTCACTTCAAAGGACTTCCGAACTACCAACAGAAAATATTTAAATGACATACATACAATATGAGGTGTTTGAAAAAATGCCACAATAAGATGTTCAAGGATACAAATGTTATTAGCTAAAAGTTTCGGTACTCAACTATAGTGTCTCGTAAATTGGAAGGTGGGTGGAGAGTGGAGTGTCTTATAACACTAGGTTCCCTCTGCCTACGTTGCTATGATAGCTTCATTATAAAAAAAAATTAAAATATTTTAAATGCATTATGGTTGATTGCGAAAATCCACTTTGTAAAATGAAAACTACAATCGATGTAAAACACAATGAAGCGAGCGTTACAATGAAATATTTTGTTTGTATGCCGCGAATCGCATAATACAGTGATACTCTATAGTAAGAATAATCTTTAGATAACGCGTAGACTGCACCAGCTTCACCAGCTCTACCTGGCACCGTGCCTGTGAGATAGAAGAAAAACTAGCAAAGTATTATTTCAAACTCCACCTTCACCAACGCATCAATTAAAATTATTTTAACTTTAAATTAAAATCGTCTAACAATCTTCATATACTTTGGTAAATATTTAATTTAAAATATATGTATATTTTCCCAGGTTTTCCTGCTCTGGCTTGTCAAAATGTGCGGCGATGAATACCGCGAATTTTAAATAATAAAAAATAATGGCAAATCCATTTTTCAATATGTAGTTATCTAGAACAATAAAATTTTAATACGTTCATAAAGTGAAACAAAATGTTAATTAATTGTTATAATGTAAAACAATTGAATGTTATTATTCAATTATAAATTTTGTTTATTTAAAATTCAGCTAGAATAATCTACATCGTCAATCTATGATGAATTGGGATACAATTAAGGTGATATTCAAAACTGAAAGGGTGAAATAAGCAGTGTCGAATTAAAATTGAATTTTAGAGATCCAAAAATCAACCTTTCATAGGGAAGATACGCAATGAAAGCCCTTCGTTTACGCAATTATACGTCTTTGTGTTGTCCCGGACGAAGAATTGATTCATTGCTTTAATTGAACTTGTGAATTTGGTGAATAAATATTGATAAAACCAAATCTGAATAACCATGAACAGTAAATACTGTTGCAATTTGAGTATTCCACAATTTGTTTAATTTTCCTAACATAAATATAATTATTTATGAATTTCTCTTACAGTTTTAATATTATGTCAATATTGGTCGTGCAAAAACACTAATTATAATAATTGTCTGTTTACAATTGTGTAAATGTATGAAATGTATGGCGGTTTAAAAATATTGTATAAGCTAGCTAGCACTTGACTTTATTAATTTATATATATTTTTTCAGCTTCACGCGGTATCATGCATAGAGTAGGATAGGTTGAGGGAACATATTAGGTGGTGCAAATAAACGCCGTTTTTTTAATTCATCCGTCAGTCCGGAAAAATTATAATTCCAATATAAACATTCTTAAGGATGAAGTTATAATCGTAAATTATAAATGAGTAATACATACTAAATTAAATAATATGTAAAGAACTAAATGTAATTCTAAAAACAAGAAAAAGTAAGAAAAAAAAGAAAAACTCTAACAACAATAAATAAAAAGGAGTTCGAAATCCTGAACAACAAATGCTGGTACTCGCCGGAGCAGACAGTAGCAAACGACCGCCACCAGAGCACTGTTTTATAGTGCACTTATCAAAATTTATAAGAACTATAACCATTAAATTTTATATACTTCAATAATTTTCTTTAATAATAATAATTATAAATTATAGCTATAACAATATTTTAAATGGCCAGTGTTATTAAGTTTTTTTTCAGGTTTACACTGTATCCCGCATGTATCAGTGTAGGCAGAGGGAACCTAGTGCTCAGCTACACTGCTCTCCTCGTGTCACCGAGTTCTAGAGACACTGCGTGTTGAGTCAAGGAACTCAACACTGCGCTTTGTCTCGACGCCAGACAAGAATTGAATTTTCTATCTTTTCATAAAAATAGAGCGAAGAAATGAAAATATTGATAAATAATAATTCATTTCCTCGTGTGGGAATCGAACCTACAACCGTCGCGTTACTGTCACACCCTTGCACCACAATTGCCTTAACAAAACTAGATTACAGTAATTCTAGATTACATTAGATTTCAAAATGAAACAAAATGGTGCGAGAACTACTTCAACATGACGCAAGTAAAAAACAGAAATAGACAGACTCCCAAAATAATATCCCTAAAAAGATCTTCTCCTTATAATCCGAATAAAAGAATAACGTTTTTGCGAATTTTCTGATTACATAATACGAATACGATAAAATTGGGTCGAAAAGCTATAAAATATTTCTTGGGCAAAATCTACTCAGCCTGCTCTCTTATAATAAATATACAAATTGGATATCTTAATAGACTTAAACATACCGTGTTGATTTTTTTCTCCAAGAATAGGTCATTTATAAGGAAAATATGTTACATCGATATTAAACTAATTATGTTTGTTAAGGCCTTGTTGGACCATCCCTTACATTATTTAGGGAAATTGGATAATAGAAAATATTAGATATTTATTTAAAAGATGAAACGACTATAATGTTATATTATACTTTGTTTTTATTAATAATTAATTCCAGTACTTACTATAGAACTAAATTAACAAATAGACTACGATATTTTATTACACACGAAATACTCAGTGTACCTTTATGTCAAGTGTTTGTATGAACACGAGTATCTCTGTCTAATTGCGAAATTTATTGTGCTACGAAATGTCAGTCGTCGCTGAAGCCAGGGTCACAAATGTGGATTAAATTCCCACTCTAGGAAATAAAATGGTTAATATTTCCATTTGTGACTGTAACGCGACGGTTGTGGGTTCGATCCCCACTCGAGGAAGTGAAATATTTGTTTATATTCATATTTACATTCCTTCGCTCGGGTGTCAAGGCATAGAGCGAGTGAGTTCCGCCACTTAGCACGCAATGCCTCCAGAATTCGGCGGTAATGAGGGAACGGAGTGTCTTAGCATTAGGTTCTTTTTGTCTACCCTGCTGTGTGCAGGATACAGCGTGAAGCTGATGAAAAAATAAATAAAATATATTTTATTTTATTTATTTTTTCGCCCTGGTGGCGCCTTGCCTCTACATATTAAAATATTAATGAATAAGAATTAATAACCTCGAGTGGAAATCGAATCCACAATCGTCGCGTTACACACGTCCTGCCCCAAGACGACCTCATATATTATTATTCGATATTAAGCAAAAAAATATACATATTTCATACAAATCTCAGTAATAAACAACCCAATTACAAACACAACATATTGAACTCTACAAACGATGGGTCTATTTGCGTTTATTTGGCTGACGCGAGAACACGTCGGTACAAACAGCGTGCGGTATTCACGCATCCATCCATTCCCAACAGCAGGTGCTTTCAGTTGAGCATTTAAAGTCGAACCAATTACATGTGAAATATGTTTTTCACTACATTCCGTTTGGTTATATTTTGGAATGTCAAAAATATGTTTTCGTTAATTTGAATATTATATCATAATACTTGCTATGATCGAGGCTATTGTGGCAGTGTTTAACTGTAAACGCAGTTGTGGGTTCGATTTCCACTAAGGGAATTAATAATTTAGTATTTTCATTTTCTTGTTTAGCTTTGGTAAGAAGATATAACGTGGTGTTAAGAGCCTTCACTCAACACGCAGTATTGAACGCAAAGTTATTATTTTAATGGTACCTGCACACGTTTGTTTAATTAAGTTAAAATGTTATTTAAGATTTGAAACTTTAATCAAAATTGCTCTAACGTTAGTAGCTCATGGGAAATAAAGTAATGTTGAAAAAATATTATATTTTAGACCTATACATTTTACAGTGGATTTTATGTAAAAGAACAGAAATTATATATTTTAGCAACTACAAAAACTACAGAACTAAGATAAAAATATTTAGGTCATTATATAAGCGATAGACATAGGAATATATACATTCTCAAAACAAACAAAATGATAAACATTCATCAGGCATGTTTTTGAAAAAGAAAACACGCTATGAACGAGAATATTTCAGAAAATCATCGTCCAAAAATTTTAACTTCCAGTAAAATAGTATGGAAATTCAGCACGGAGAGGTTCAAAAAAAGTAAAGATATTGGTGCACGGACTACTTGAACGAATTGGCAGTTTCCTAGTTGCAAAGTTTTAACTGGAACAATGAAGTATACAGCCCGAAAGGACGGAATTTTAAAGATTTTACGAATTACGCGCATTCCTATTGGAAATATATTTCGTGTATTTTCATTGTTTTTATTCGATGCAGTTACTTTCGTTGTGACATTTTTAAATCGTGTGCAAGTTTTTTAAAATGTATATATCTATGCAGATACTTTCAGGTTTAATTTAATATTTAGTAGATTTTATGGCAGATTAAATATTTATTGAATTTAATGAATTCATTAAAAAATGAATCCTTGTAAGCCTGATACATGGCGAAGCTTCACTCTGTAAAAGGTAGACATGGATAACTAGAGACAAGACATTCCGTTGTCCATTTTCTATCCGTATTCGAGACACGTGTTAAGTGACAGGACCCAACGCTGCAATATCTAACCTAAGCAGGGAAATAAAAATGGAATAAAAAAAACAAATTTTAAATAATTAACATAATATATCTTCAAATAAATCATTAACATTATAAACGTCGTTTTTACTACAATCATAAAATGCACGCTATCGTTACAAATTATGAGGGTTGTAAAGTTTATTCATATCTTATTTATTTTTTAGATTTAATGTTAGCTTCATACAATTTCTAAAACTTTTGTACTAAAATAAAACTATATAAATTAAGAATTATTAAGATTTATTAAGTTCACTTGCTGCATGGATAAAAGATAGATAAGATGCAAGATAAAACCAGAACTACCAATCTGGTTTTATCTTTTGTTAGCTCAATATTTTATTTTGCACATAGCATGGAAATAATAATTCCGCTTTTCGTCCAAATTCGAGACATAGCAAGTTGAGTAGCGAAACCCAACGCCGCACCTTGTGTTGATACCAGAGCGGAGAATGAAAAGAATTAATTTATCTGCGTAGAGAGTTGGGACGGGAGTGCCTCAACACTAGAGTTCATGAAGCTAGAAAAAGGAAAAGCAGAGTCAGAAGGAGCAACTAGTTACCAAAAGAAATAAGAATCTTCCGCAGCTTAGTGCCATTTTGTAACAGAAATATAGAGTAATCGAGTACAATGTCGAATATACGGCAAATTAAGCCCGCTTTCATCATATTCGTGCTTAAAATGGAATACTTCTCATAGCGATGATTCAATGAACTGTGTATGGGATAACGTGAATGCCACCGTTTTACGATAAATGCTTGGAATCTTGGAGTTCGCACTTACAAAATTTCTCCATTATTCTCCGTTATACAGCCTTGAAATGCCAAAAAACCATTTTTGTATCAGAAAGTTATTTAGAACGTTATTTTTTATAGTTGCCAGTTCATCTCTTTGTGCGTTGAACTTTAAAAAAGCTTAGTAAGGTCGATTCAGTTATATTTTTGTGTGTTATTTATTTGACACGTTATGGTGCTACGAAAATATAGGGGTACTTTTTTTATTTGTTTTTGGTTTTTTGCACTTTATTTCAGTTCAATTGTTTTAACATGGCATTTTGAAGCGTTTTACTAAATTATTTTGGAAAGAAGATTTCTACAAAATTGTAATAATAACTTAGGCTTCATGCCGCTAATTTTGTCTATAACAAAGGCTAGGCTAGGCTGTTATCCGGTTAGATAATTAGAACGAAATTTAACACGCAAATAGTCTGGAATCTGATATTATGGACTATTTTACTTTTCATTTGTAGGTACATACATAACTAATTAACTTTATATATATAAAAAAAAAAATGAAATTCTAGTCATCTGCTATTACTTTTTTAATATAAGATTTTTATACTGCCACTCAACAGGCAATGCCTGCAGAATTCGGTGAAAAGTGGAGAACGGAGTGTCTTAACTCTAGGTTTCCTCTGCCTACTCTGCTGTGTGCGTGATACAGTGTAAAGCTGATGAATAAGTTATATTTTTGAATAATATTTTACAAACTTTCCCATTTATAACATTAAGTAGGATTAAAAAAACAACCTATACGAGTTTTTGTCAGCATAGTTTGGGAAAATAAGAAAAAATATATCTAAAATAATTTCTTTCGTTCTTTCGTATATCAGTAATAGCAATGGTTGTGTATCGTGACGTATTAGCTCTTTTCATCCGGCGTTAAGCCCTTTGGCCGAGAAAAAGGACTTAGCGGAACGACTTTTAGAAAGAGGATTTCTGTTCCAAACTTAGAAAGTGTACTTCCGTCTATTTCTTACTGTTAAATATAATAATTTTATATTTCTATTAATAATATCTTATTTTTTATTAGTTTAATATTTTAAAATTATTAAATTGTAGGTAGTAGAGTTTTATATTTTTAATATGTAAAATAATTATTTTGTTAATGTTAATTTTAAATAAAACCAATAATTCAATCCTAAGTTCATGAATTATGAGATTTAGATTAAAAAATATGTATACACTCGTCTGATACGCTAGTAAAATATAAAATATGGCGCTAATAAAGTCGGTATTAAGGCAAATTTATCTATAAGTCAAGTAAAATCTTGAAGTTATTTAAAATATCAGTAACATTACTAGCACTTTTCTTATATATAAGGTACTTTTAATTCTTAATAATTTATACATGGTGATGACTATAGCTTCCTATGGTACTGCTATTAATATTACACATAAATAAAATTTTCAAAAAAAATAATAAAATAATTTTAATCAAAAGTTATTACATATTTTGACATATCTAACATATTGCTACTCGTACAATTTATATTACTTCTTGACGTAAACAGTGGTTTCTGGAAATTAAGAAAGCCCTCCTTTTCATTTCGAAGAATACTATGAAAAATGTTACTTTATTCTAGGAAATATTCTATACAACAATGTAGATAGATGTCAGATTAATTTTTTACTTCCTCATAACATTAAGCAAACGAGAGAAGTAAAAAGCTTTGCGTTGAACAAGTGAAATATAAAAGTGTGGTCGCATCGGGCTTTGTGCCAAGACTCATACAACCAGCTTTCACTTTAGAACAGGACAATATAGGTGAACAGTTCTGTGAGACATAAATGTAATGAAATAGAAAATAATCTAAAATTATTACATTTTATAAAAGTTCAATTTCAATTTTTGGTTAAAAAAGGAAAAACTCTTATCTAGCTAGTGCTAGGAAATAAGAATATTTTTAATATAAGAAAAATTAAAAATTTGAAAATTGAGGCCGTCGTGGCCTAGCGGCATAAGGGTGTGACTGTAACGCGATGGTTGTGGGTTCGATCCTCACTCGAAAAAGTGAAATATTCATTTACGTTTATATTTCCATTTCTTCTTATATGTATATTTTCATTTTCTTCTGGTGTCGAGGCAAAGCGCGGCGTTGAGTTCTGCCGCTCAACACGCAATGCCACCAGAATATGGCAGAAATTGGGGAACGGAGTGTCTTAACACTAGGACATCTGCCTACCCTGCTGTGTGCGGGATACAGCGTGAAGCTAATTTGGTTTGATTTTAAAAAAATATTGTTTGAATATAGAGCCTTAAGTGCAACGATTTCCAGTATATTTTTTTGTAGACTTTGTTTCTCTAATAAAATCAATTTCACTTTAAATCTGTCTTGTTAATAATATCCGTAAAACAACAGCTTACAATCAATAATCATAATATTATCGACCAACAAAGTACAAAATGATTTCTTTAATCTCTACTTATTTTCTTTATTAATTCCTAGAGATAACTAAAAATATACGAAAATAGTGTTTTTAGGCATTTTATAAAAACACTATTGTATATTTACTTCTCATAGATATAGTGGAATTTAACATTTGTTGTTCAGTACGTAATGTAATTTATTATTTAGTGTATAACCCTCCCTTTTGACGTTAGTGGTGATAGAGTGGCTAAGTTTAAGGCTTACTTATCTGTTCTAGGGGTCAAAAGTCCAATCCCTAAGGAATAATATAATAAGATTCAATGTAGTTAATAAAAAATGTCAATTAAAACCACTTCAAGCAAATTTATGTACGTATATGTCAGAAAAATATATTAATTTTTGAAGTCTAGACGGTAAAATTAATAATATTTTTAATACTTTACTCAAATATTCGTACGAGATATTTTAATCAAGTTTTTCTATTATTAGTGGTACCTAAATAATATTATTGGATTGGAAATATTTTTATTAAAATAGAATACAATAAACCGGGGTTGTCGAAAGAGAAAGTGCTATTGTGAAAGGAAAAATTGTCAGCGACGTATCGGTTAGGAATGCCGTGGGTGAAGGCGTTCGAAGAATTTCATACCCCTCACATGAAAATTATTGTATGTGTAATAAAAATAGCGAAGGATATTTTTGTATGAAAAAGTCATTTTTTTAATACTATATTTATGATATATGGAACAAAAAAATCTTAAGTGTTAAATAATACGTTGTTACTAATATCTACTATTACAAAAGTTTAAAAATATTTTTGGCTATGAAAGCTTTTATGCATCCACTAGTCAAATAAGCACAAGGCAGAAAGGAAAATTCGGAGAAACTTATCACTCATCTTTCTCTTTCTCTATGCTGTATTTGTTTAGTTGGGTAAGCAAAGATAAGATAATATTAAGACATTATGTTATTAATAATTTATAGAACTATCACTTTTACAATTGTAGTCTATCCCATTGCGCCAAGATAGCCTCTTCGTTTTGATTACAATAAAATTTGTGAATTTTAAGAAGGGAACCAACAAGCAAAAAATATTTTAAATATTATTATAAAATGATAAAAAATTACTTTAAATATAGGTTTTGACGTGCCACCCGGCTAGCTATCACAACACGGTCCTGGCGAGAGCACTTCAGGGGGCGAGTGTCATGTTTCCTACAGAGTGTACAAGGAAGATAAGAAGTATTATCGACCGCGGTGGCCGAAGAGCTATTCGTTTTATATTATTTTTTATTAAAAATAGTATATTTTGTATATTGTATGATAGGTATTTGTTATTTTTTTTTTCATTCGTATGTAAAACCTAGATTTTTTTACGCAAATTTAATAGCGTTCATCCATACCTATATTATAAATTCGAAAGTAACTCTGTCTGTCTGTCTTTTACGCAATCAGGGCTAAACCGCTAATTTAATTGTGATAAAATATTCATATAGAGATACTTGAGGGTCTCGGGATGAACATAGGATACTTTTTTTTATCATATTTGTAATATTTTCGATATATACCAATATATTAAAATACTTATTAATTTGACATGCAATTTATTCCGCCATGTTAATAACAACCGCCGCTATGCGACCGTTGCTAAGCAACGATTTGCAAAGTATGATGTTAGAAAACGTCACCCAAAATGAGCTTGATCAACGCATCTCTCTATTGAAAACTGAAAATAATTTCATAAATATATTTGATAAATATTCGTATAGTTCAAGCGGGCGTAGCCGCGTTCGAGTCCACTAGTATATTCATATATGTATATATAAGTAATTTAGTTTTTTCTTCTTATCTATCTGAAAACATCGTGGGTAACGTAGCTTAACGTTATATTTATTTTTACATTTCATATAAAAAATTATATTTTCATTAAGTATCGAATTTATGACCTTCTAGTATCATCAAACTCAGTAGTGTCTTCACACTAGGTTCCCTCTGCCTACCCTGCTAGATGCGCCATCTAGCATGAATCGGAAAAAATAGTATGTTACGCTTTCACGCCAAAAATACTTTAATCCCATATTCTAAGAGGTATCACAAAGGACATAGAATACTTTTTATAACAAAAATATAAAAATAAATTCAAGGAAGCGAAGCCGTATTGAATCTCGTACCATATAATTTTAATAACACTTCCCCAACAAATGAATTTGTCTAATTAATTTAATAACGTTATCAATGCAGGCAATTAAAATAACATCATAAAGGGATGTTTTACGTGAACGACACCGCACCCTTTGTCCGAGGGTGGTCGTTATAATGAAATGTGGCTTCTCCTCTGCTAACATTGTTCGCGAAATGATTCATCTTACCTTAGCTATTCATATGTATATTGCGGTCTTAGATCTATTATTATACATGGAAAATGAAAATTTAATTTTGAATTGTTTTGTGGGATGTTTGTTAATTTTATTTAATTATTTGTTTATTAAAATACTGGAAAATTAATAATAAGTGAATTTGCGCAGGTGCATGCCCGAGGCTAGGGCGTTGAGTTCTGCCACTTAAAACGGAATTATGTGGAAAATGGAGAACAGAGTGTCTTAACACTAGGTTTTCTCTGCCGATTCTGCTAGATGTGGAATACAGAGTGAAGCTGAAAAAAAATGCATCTGAATAAAGTTGAAACTTATTGTAATTAAATATTTAGTAACCATGGAATCTATTTAGTGTATAGTGAAAAAAATATATTTTCAAAATAAACACTAGAATTAGCTATAATATTTACCTGATGTTAAACGATAGCTCGTCTGTAGCATATGCAAAAACGTTCCTTTATTGATCTTTGGCATGCAAATTCGTATATTGTTCAAAGAACCTCGTCATCTTGAGATGTAAGCCAAAACAATAGCTACAAAAGCTTAGCTTAAGATAAGACCTTTTTAGCAAAATGCGACACAAAAACTTTTTAATTTTCCCAAAATTAGGCAGTGAATTTAGTGATAGAATTTTTTTATGAAATGGCATTGTGACAGTTTACGCTGTGTCCCGCACATAAGAAGGTAGGCAGAGGGAACCTGGTAACGTAGTGTTAAAATATTCTATTCCCACTCTGCTTTCCACTTTCCCCTGAATTCTGAAGGCATTGCGTGGCGGAACTTAACGTCGCATTCACTATTTCTTTAATATATATATATATATTTCCTCGATGACATTAACGACCATAGTGCGAACAGTTAGATAATTTAATGAAAATCATTGCAAAGCAACACCATAAAGAAAAAAAACAATATTAAACAATTTTCAATAATGCTTAACCACTAAAGTAAAGAATAGCACCGTTAATAGCACCTGATGAGCTCGCCAAATCACTTCGGGTTGCTGAAATGTTCGGACAGTACACTATCAACGTGATTGCCAAACCGCTACGGAACCAGACGCAACCAGTAGTTCAAAGTAGAAATCTAACATTTAGCTCGTGAGCTCGTTTCTATTGGATTATATATTAATTGATTTTATGTTAGAAATAAGTTGGTTATTGTGTATTAGTCTTTGCATGGCATGGCATGGCATATCGAAATGCTTATGGTGTTTTTTTTTTAAGATTTTTGTCACCTTAAGGAATACAGAATACTAATTATGTGTATGCTATTGAAGATTTATATGTCCAGCAGTGGACGTTTATAATGACAGACGGATTCTTAACAAATAAGTCAATATTCTAGGATAGGATAGTGGCGTCAGGTTTTGGGCTACAGTCAACTAAAGAATAAAACGCTATTATTTATAGCTCAATAGGAAAAATCTTTACCTTATGTTGCCCAAATCCAATTCAATTCAATTCTATTAATTCAATAGTAACGGCGACAAGAATACGTTTCGTATTTTATATATATAAATATAATAAAAGATTTACATGCAATTCCTCTTGCCCGCACTCAATTATTTTGACAAACTTTGATTGTATGGCAACTGTAAGCTCTACATATTGGCACGCATATTGGTCCCGCACCGACAAAGGGATGACGTATGACGTGACAAATCCATCTCACGGGACATAAATTTTACGTTGAATGAAAGTTTTTGTTCAACACACGGCCGTATATCTCCTGGACTGTGGGTCAATACATAAATGTATTTCAATATAAAGTGTTCATAAATCTCTGGCCAGCTTTTTCCGCTACAATTATTGGCATGTGCAATCGCCGATTGATTTGAATGTGTCGAATCAGCACCGATATATTTAAACTGTACGTTTGACATTTTAGGTAAATTTTCAAAAAGTTGTTAAGTTTAACACAATTAACTGTATTGCTGAACGAATGAAATGTTGCAGTTAAAGTTTACTGATATATATACAGGGAAAAATACATGACACAGATTTTTTTTTATATTTTTCTCATAACTGTCACGACTTGGTCTATCACCTGTTTTCGTTTTATCGTTGACTCCTGGGACGCCCTGTATATACTAGTGGACCCGAACGCGGCTACGCCCGCTTGAACTATACGAATATTTATTAAATCTATTTATGAAATTATTTTCAGTTTTCAATAGAGAGATGCGTTAAGCAAGCTCATTTTGGGTGACGTTTTCTAACAACGGTTAGCAACGGTCACTTAGCGACGGTTGTTATTAACATGGCAGAATAAATTGCATGTTAAATTAATAAGTATTTTAATATATTGGTATCGGAAAAAAGTATCCTATGTTCATCCCGAGACCCTCAAGTATCTCTATATGAGTATTTTATCACAATTAAATTAGCGGTTTGGCCCTGATTGCGTAAAAGACAGACAGACAGACAGACAGAGTTACTTTTTTTAATTTATAATATAGGTATGGATTTTATGTTGTACAATATGTTTCTATTAACGCAGTACAATGATTAAAGCCATGGTAAACGCGATGGTTGTAAGTTCGGTTGTTTTCATTTCTTTGTTCTGCTGATAATAACTATACAATAATAACAATAATTAGTTTGAAAATGGTTAGAAATACAGGATTTCTAGCTAAATTATTCTGCTGAACTCTACAGTAGAAATTAGAATTTTCTATTGAAAACTCGGGAGGCAAATTTAGTTCTTCAATTATATAATTTTTAATTATCAATAAAAAATCTAAGTAGGGCAATATAATTTATAGTCCAGAGCTTAAATATAATTAGTTTTTTAGAAGCTCAGCTTCCACTTGATGAGAATGCTGTACTGAATAAAAATATTATTAGACTATGAAAAATTGAAATTTGTATGAAGAAAAGCGAGATTTTTATCTTAAGTGTATTTAGCTTATGCTTTGTTTTGTTAATAATATTTTTTCAGCTTTAGGCGTTTTTTCCGAATGTAAATGGGCATAGAGATTTCCGTTCAGTGTTAACTCTCCGTTTCTCACTTCTCGCCCATTTTTTGTTACGTCGCGAGCTGATTGGTGGAACTTAACGCCGCGGCCAAGCTAATTAATTATATTAAATTTATATTTTAAATTCACAATAACCATTGGATTTAATATTTAATGTGATTTTTGTACTATACATATCATTTTACGTTCAAGTTAGATAAAACTTGACTGTTCTTCATTAGCCGTAATTCGGCGCGTGTATGGAGTAATAAGCTGCACTTACGGTATACGTTATGTATTTTATATACGCGATTTTAGATTTTATGACAATAAAGATAAAGCATAAAATTGTAGTCATTTAAATGAGTCTTCAGGTTGTTATAGGCCAAAATTAATGTTTAAAATTAGTATGTCATTAGTATAATAATAAAGGGATTTGAAAGTAATAAGAACTTTGTAATTGTTATACGCTTAAATTGTTAAGACATAATCAATGTGATTTAATAATTTCATTCATTTCTTCCCTCTCGTGACGAGGCAAAGCGCGGCGTTTCGTTCCGCCACTCAACACGCAATGCCTCCAGTATTCGGCGGAGTGTCTTATATATTTTAGTTTATGAGTTACGAACTATGGCTTCAGGGCCTCCATTACAATTCATTAATACTTGTCTTCTTTTCAATCTACTAATTAATTAATTATGATCTAATCTGTTATCATCTTTCATATAATTCTGGTAAAACGCGGCGTTAAGTTCTGCTACTCAATGCGCAATGCCTCAAACTTCTTAAGATAATGGTTGAGTACTAATTATCATTCCTCACACTTTAAAGGCCTTTGTCATAAGGCTAGAGCAGAGAAATAAATAAGTTAAGTATCGACAAGCAGTTATATGTAAATACCAACCGTGATAAAGTTAAAAGCTTTATAAATCTGTAAACAGTATATGTTTTCGCTAGGTTTTACGAGTAAATGTTTAAATTAAACGAATTACTATTTGTATATGGTGCTTATTTTCACGGCCTTTCAGTTTAAATATTAAAAGAGCTTAATATTATTTTTACGAAATAGTAGGGTATTTGTGCTAATAAAAGTAATTTGGAAAAACATATGTTTGTATAAATATTTTTTTTAAACAAATAAATAAATTGATGAAAATAATTAATTTCGCATGTTGATTTGGGATTTCGATATGTAACATATCTAATTCAAATTATTTACTTATATTATAAACATATTCTCAATTTATATCTTTGAAAGCTTTTAGTTAAACTAATATTTAACAGCAAGCAAGCACATGGCTTAATTAGTTCATAATCGTTACGAGGCGGAAGCTAACTGGAAACTTACATACAACACTAACACTCGCCTTCCTTAGCCAATTTTGCATAACCTTAATTATATAATGCCACAATTTACATTTCTTGATAATAATTACTTAAGAGTTTAAAAGCTATTCTTTAAAGTAAGGAAAACTTCCTCTCAGATAAATCAGGTTCCAGCATCTTGAAAAGTTTTTTTTAGTGTTCCAACAAATTAGTTAAGTACTCGCACTGCATTCAATGTAGACGTTTACGAACGTCCAAAGTTTCTATTTTATTAAAAAGTAAGTTATAAAAGTCTTTATTCCATTTGTACTCGAATTGAGAAAATAAGATAAAAGAAGTAAATAAAATGAATATATAGGTTAACGCCGTTCTGAGTCTTTCTGAGTTTTAATATTAAGTTCGCTATGCTGCTTGAGTAGGCATAAGGAACCTAGTATTAAATTTAAAACTCTCCGTTCTCCACTTTTTGCCCATTTTCGAGACATTCAGTGAATAGTGGCGAAACTCAACGCACATTGTCTTGATCTATACTTACTATAATATCTAAACTTCATGTTCTTCAGTATATTTTAAGTATACATTTTTAAATTTACCCTAACCCTTTATTAGACTAATTGTTATATTATAGCCAAAGTATACGTCCTTCGCCCGCTTATACTAATTGTTATATCACAGCCGAATTATACATATTTTTTGTATAAATTGTAGTCCAAATGTTGAAGCTATATTACTGTAAAGTTTAATCTAAATCCCTTTAAATTTTTTTGCGTAGAACTGGAAAAAACATACATCTTTATAAATATTCACACTTATAATATTACTAGTGGACCGGACGCGGCTACGCCTGCTTGAACTATAAGAATATTTTCGCGTCGGTCATACTCATACTATGCCGCCCGAAGGCTAGGTCATTTCGAATCAGTGACATCTCCTTAATTATTTATTAGAATGTTATACAGTAAACTATAATTTCAATCTAGATAAAATGCTAAAAGTGACTATAATATTTATTTTCATAAGGATGAATATCAAAACGTCGCGGTAACGGTTGCGTAGCGACGCGACGGTTGTTATTAACATGGCAGAATAAATTGCATGTCAAATTAGAAAGTACTTTAAAATATATTAGTTTATATGTGTAATGTAATGTTATATAGCCTATAGCACTTCTGAAGGATGCAGCTTTTATACAAAACAAAAACAATGTAAATCAGACCAGTAGATCCAGAGATCTTAGCGTTGAAACAAAACGAAACAAACAAAGAAACAAACAAACAAACTCTTCCGCTTTATTATATTAGTATAAATTATGAAGTAAGATGTAATTATAACAAATTCAATTATTATATGTTGAAATGGAAAATTTCTGTTCATTTTGTAGGGTGACATGACAAAATATAGTAAAGGACGTTCAGGAAATTCAAAAAATTTCAAGTATTTGGTCTATCCTCTAAAGATTGGGAAATTCATACCATGAGAAAGTATTTTTTCTCTTCACTATACCTAAATAGATACAAAATGATTTTTAAATTAAAAAAATAAATAAATTGAACTTAAGAAAAAATGGTGTACTTAGAGCATAATATTATTAATATAACAAATATTTTACACGGCTAATAAATTGTTTTAATGAAAAACTAAAGAAAGCGATCTTAGAACGTGCTCGAACATATTTTAAAGTTTAGTACCCATAAAGAAGTGAAACTGAGGTTGCAGCTTAAGCGAGCCTTCCAAAATTTAAGCCATTTTTGTTCAGGAACCACTGCTGCTTAGTTAAGAGGGAAACTGGCCAACTTATGCCGACGCGACGTTAACGACCCTAATAAATATTCATGCAGCAAAAAAGAGTTGGTAGAATTTTGTAAGTTTCGCGGAAAACTGAAACATAAAAGGATTTTCTGGTAACTGCTATCGATACTTGAAAACTTATAAGTTTTCATATTACGTTATATTTTTATGGATTTTCTACTTGAGATAATATTAAACTTGTAGCGGAGTGGTGTATCTTGACTCTAGGTTCCCAGGTCCCTCTGCTTACCATGCTATGTGCAGAATATAGCAAGAAGCTAAAAAAATCATCAGTAGTATTAAAAACATACCAATTAATTAAGCAATTTAAAAACAATACTATTAAGTTTCTTTCGAGATAACCACAAAATTGCAGTTGTTGTTAGAAAGTTTCTTCTCTGGATGAATATTTCATTTGCTTATTGGAGCTTTTTTATATGAAGATAAGCAATTTATATTTTCTTCTTTAGTTAGTTAGTTAACTCCTCGAGCCAAATCTAGTTTTATAAAAATATTTAACTTAAATTAAAATGTTTGATTAAAAATATATATAACTTTAAAAATAACGATGTGAAATAGTGGGATAGCGACTGACTTACAGTCGTTGTCGGTTCTAACTAGAAATAAATTATGGTGATAACTAGAAATAAATTAACGCAGCACTTAATCTACTATAGAACTTGAATAAAAACCATTTCAATGTAATTGTTTTGCCTGAGACGGGATCGAACCTACAACCGCTGTTCTATTTCGCCACGATGCAGTAATATATATAGCTTGTCACCATATTAATAAAAGAAAACAGAAGTACTCCCTATCATCAACAGACTAACTTCTCTTTTCTGCTATATAGATGTAACAAAATATAAATTTTATTTTTATACAAGTAGGCATATGCAAATAGCAACAAATTTTTCATAATATACTTACTATTTATAAAAAAATTTTACATCATCCGAATACAATCTGCCAGCCCATTATAAAAATAAAATGGAAAAAGTTCTCCGATCGTGACCTATTAAAACGAATCAGTAATTTTAAATGTTTCATTACAAAGATTTAAATATTAAAATATACGAGAAATCGTCGCTTGATTCCAATTTTCGTTCGTAATTAAAACGAGTTGCGAGGCAGCAGACCGAGTATTGAGTGCTCGACGTTATTGCGACAAGCCAAGGTGCGATGAACAGTGTTTCTTTGCGAATTAACGCTACAACCCTGTATATTGCGGATGGTGGAAATTGGTTTCCATTTAGTAGGAATTTCAACAACATTTGGATGGTGGAATTTGCTAAAATCATTTTCAACTGCATTTTGGTGCTGTGGAAATATATATTTATGTATTTAGCTAGCAGACTAGCCCGAGTTCACCAGGTGCTGGTTAGGTATTTAGAGAAAATTGATTAATTATTTTAGTATGGTGGGTTCACCGAAATTGATTAATTATTTTAGTAGGGTTGGTTATACTGTTATGCTTTTACGATCTCGAGGTAAATGGTATTGACAGACGGACAGGCGAATAACAGAGTGATTCTATATATGGTTCCGTTTTTACCTTTTAAGATAAGGAACCCTAATACCCTTGTTTCTTTAAATATCTTACCTCATAAAAGCCACATGATTACACTAAAAGCCTACCTACGTTTAAACTGAAATTAACATTTCAACATAGCATACCAATTATGAAGTAAAACCAGAAGTGTAAATGCAAGCTTTATTTATTTAGCAATAGCAAAGTGCACTATTTGGGTTCAAGTCTTTAACTAAACAGTACACATCTAATATACAAATCTACTTCATAAAGGCGCACGTTAAAGCATTATATACCTTATTCAGAGGTATTAAAGTTGTTAATTAACATTCATTTTCTGATTTTGTTTACCAACGCGCTTGAAGTTTGAAAACTCTTGACGTTAGAAGAGAAGAATCGAGTATTTGGCCTATCGTGTTCTCTTCTAATCGTTTTAATTGTTGATATTTACTTTTGTGAAGTAATTTTTTTTAGTTTCCCGTTGTATTCCGCAAATAGCTGGGAAGGTAGAGGGAACCGGAGAACTAAGTGTTAAGACATTTCGTTCCCATTAATATACTTCCGTTCCCCACTTTCCGCTGAATTATGGAGGCATTGTGTGTTGAATGGCGGAACTCAACGCTGTGCGTTACCCTCGACACTAGAGTGATGAAATAAAAATATAAATTTAAATGAATATTTAATTTCCAAATACGGAACGAACCACGCCAATGATGTTGATGAAACAAAATTTAAAAAAAAGTTATAAAATGTAACAATTTTTATTTTCCCATATTAAAAATATGAAATTATTGATAAAATAATATTACTATAAATGTAAATGAATGAAATTACTTTTAAAAAAAATTGCAATTATATTCTATTTGTAAAATCAAAATTCAACATGTCTGAATAAACTAGCTATTCAATACAAATAATTTAATTTGAATATTTTTAACGTTTAATTGCAGAAAAATACTAAAAATTGCAACTAACAAATACAAGATCAAAAAAATATATGAATATTGATTTGCATTAATACAAGTTTTGAAATTTGTTTTCCAGATACGAATCTTTCTTTTGTTCCGTGAAAAGCAGCTGGCATGAATGCTACGTTATTTCACGACCAACTGAGTCGCGATTGTTTTAAACCAAGAATGAAATTGCAATTGAAACATGTATATTTTAGTCTACGAAATTGTAATAAAATTCTCTACAGGGCAATAAGGATTTTTACTAAATAAGATTATACTATTTTAAAAAAATCGAGAATCTTGGGTGAAATCTTCTACCAAGTGGATTACGAGCTCTAAAAGGAGAATTGGCAGATCAAAAGGGAGATGGCGAGATGAGCTGGACCATTATTAGCATGAATGGTGCTCAATAGCGCGAAATAGAACAGAATGGAAGAAGCGGAGAGAGGCCTTTGCCCAACAATGGGATAGTTCAGGCTAGGGAAAAAAAATCGAGGCATAGCGCGGCGTTAAGTTCTGCCACTAAACACGCAATGCCTCCAGAAATTAACTTCACGCTGTATCCCGCACACAGCAGAGGAACCAAAGTGAACTTAGTGTTAAGACACCGTTCCCCACTATTCGTTCCGCCGTATTCTGGAGGCATTTCGTGTTAAGTGGCAGATTTCAACGCCGCGTTTTGCCTCGACACCAGAGCCTCGCCCGACTGGCCTCATATCTATCTTTCATTTTAATATAAGTAAGTAAGGTTTGAAGATAATTCATCAATTAAAATAGAAACAATATAAACATACAATAAACTTTATAGCACTGGTAGTTCGCCAACATTTTTATAACGTCCTGTTGAGGGCTCAATAAAGGCAAACGCTTATGAGGTGCTTCAACATTCGAATTGATAGCAGTTCAGTTTTTGTTACGTTGTTATCATTTTCACGTCTATTGTCCATGTTATCTAAACGGTTATTGATATGTGGTAATTCTTTTGATTACACATTTTATTTTATAGGTGGCCGGTGGACGTTTGGTTATGATAAAAATGAAAATCAACCTGAGTTGGAGCCAGTCGTGGGGGGGGGGACGTGGGGGTTATGGGTTCAATCCCCACTCAATGAAGGGAAATATTTATTTTAATTTCTTCACTCTGGTTTCGAGGCAAAAGCGCAGCGTTGAATTCCGCAACTCAACACGCAATGCCTTCAGAATTCGGCAGAAAGTGGGGAACGGAGTATCTTAATACGACGTTCCCTGTGCCTACCCTGCGGGATACATCGTGAAGCTGTTTTATTTTTTTTAATTTACCTCTTTTGGTGTGAATTAACAGGCAATGAATATTGGCTATAAATATAAAAAAAATAAGAAATCTAATAAATAAAAATACAATTGGATTAGCAATTTCAGGAAACCTGAGCTGAGTAAATAATTGAGTTGAAAATAAATCTAGATTCTTGTATTATTATTTCTAGAAAAAAATGTATTCTTGAATATTTTCCTCTGGTACTCATAAATTTCCAATGAAACAAGATTGACGTTTCCAATATTTTATATCACGTTGGGTGTGAAAGCCTTCTATTTATCCAGTTCACATTTCATTGAATCAGAAGGAAATTATTCGAAGAAACGAGGGGGTAGAGAAGTAACGATTTAATGATTTAGTATGTTTGCAAAATTTTGCACATAGCAGGGTAGGCAGAGGGAACCTAGAACCTCCGCCTATCCTGCTATATGCAAGCTTGAAGCTAGAAGCTCAAAATATATTTAATAAATAAAGTTTACAAATTCAAGTTTCTCTTGACAATGAAATTGTAAAAAAAGCTGCAAATTTTTCTTTCACTAGATTGACTTGTTTTGCCTCTTTTTAAAGTAGGCAGAAAATGTGAACGACACTCAACATTTATGTAATTAAACTCGTAGACAAGTATTCTGAATTTTTGATATAAATAAATATAATGAAAATTATATCTAAAAAATACTTTGTTTATTTAGTAGCGAACATAATTTAATAACAAACAAGTCTAATGAGACGAAATAACCATTATTAGTCCCCAGCTCATAATGCGGAGTTTCATAGTAATATTTAAAGAATAAATTCATAATCCAGTGCATTTTTAACTTGGTTCGAGCCAAAGAAACTTTTGTAATGACTAACGGATGAATATTCATGGGACCTTCTACTACGCCCTCATTTACATAATACTCAGTAGCTAAGGCTCTCTGGTTATTTTGTCTATTTAGTATTTCCATACTGCTTATGTCGGCATCGTCTTATTTCTGTCACTTAGAAGGGCGAACTTAATTGCCTTCGAGAGAATTCAAGTAAATAATTAGGTATGTTAAAAACGTATTTGTGTGCGTCTCGACGTTTAACATCTTGGAAGTGCTGACGGTTGCTAAGTTTATAAAAATAACTTTTATGGAGATAACGTGATGTTTACTTTCGTTTTTTTTAAATATGTGGGAGTTTAAATATGTTGAGTAAAATTTGGCTTACCTTAAAAGGGGCCCCCATAATTGTGGCAAGGCATTCCGTTCTCCACTACCCGTTTCACTTCGGCTGCGTGAATACAGTGTAAATCTAAAAAGAATATTTCGAGTTAGGACTGAACTCATAACCAAACTAGACAGACTAAAACAAAACGTAGATACTTTTATGGCATAGTAGACAAAAAAAAACGTAATAGTTGAGATCTTTGATTTTCACAATTATTACACATTTTAAATGAAACTAATTATTTAACCGGAATAATTGCGTATATTTAGTTTTAAACATTTTTGAAAACCCGACGTTTCGAACAGCTTGTAGTAGTCCGTGGTCGCGAGTAGACTGAGATGGCATTCGTCTGTCAGTTGACATAATTATTATATCAAACTACCGCCAGCTGCAGAATAAGCTGACACTATCTTGCCTTCTGGTATGACACTCTGGAATTTGGTAGACAGGATTGGCAGAGAAGAGAAGTAAGAAGAGCTTCCATAAAAATATATAAATATTTAATTTCATAAACATTCCAATTAACAAATACAAATTATTTTTGTTTGTAAAAATGTTATTGTTGAAAGTGCTCATTAATTTCTCGAATAATAAAACATTTATTTATATTCATATCGCTAACAATGAGCCTAATTTGCGAATGCTACACATCAATAAAGCTTCAATATTTATTTGCCTATTATGAACAAATAATATAGAAACATTCGAATATAATACGCCATATCCAATTTTCAATCAAACAATCGTAATCAAAAATCTCTGAAGGTCAATACGAACTATACTGGTTGTTATGTAAATATTTCAAATATATTTCATTATTATTTCAGTATGTTGGTAGATCTTTACAAAATATCTAACTGATTTATTTTTTTGCGTTACGCTGTAATCCTGCATATAGCAGGGTAGACAGAGAGAACCTAGTGTTAAGTCACTTCGTTCATCACTTTCCGTTGAATTTTTGAGATATTGCGTGTTGAGTGGTGGAACTCAACGCCGCACTTTCTGTCTTGGTACCAGTGCTAAGAAATAAAAATAAATAATAATCAATTCCTCCGAGTAGGATCGAACTCACAACCGTCGCGTTACCTCACGTATGTATACACACTACGCGCTTGTGCCCCTGTACGCACGGGTAAGAGCTTAATGAAATATAATAAAAATAACTAATATGAATTATTAACCCTTTCAAAAATAATCTTTTATTCAAAAGCTAAGTTATATTAATATGAAAATAATGATTGCAATATTTAACACAAACTAACACGGCAAGTTAAATAAAAGCTTCTAAAAGCTCAATATAAAAACATTTATTTGCAATACAATTCAAGTGTCGCAAATTCAGATAAAATTCAATTCTAAATCAAACCTTCCACGGCTTTAACATAACATAAAATAACATAAAAACTCTTTATTTCACACCAGAAAAATTACATAATCAACAAATAAATTCATACAAAAAAAATGTGAAAAAGATTTTTCCATTTTTTTCTATACATATTTATTTAGTGCTTATTGCAAACTTGTTACATCCAATAGTGAATTAAAAATATAAGTGAAAGTATTTTTATTAAGTTTTTTTTTTATTATTTTTAAGCCTCAAGAAGACAGCGGGAATCCGCAGGATTGAAAAGGCGCAGGACCGGACGGAGTGGCGAGCATTAGGGAGGCCTATGTCGAGCAATGGACTTTAAAAGGCTGATGGATGGATTTTTATTAAACAAAAGAAGAGATAATTATAATATAATATAGAAAAAATAATAATTTATATAATTATCCCAGAGTAATTGCCATGTACCCTAAATTATATAACAATTAAATATATTGTATAAACATTAACAAGAATATACTAGCAAGCCTTAATATATTAAAGCAACATTACACATCGTTCCATACACATTTTCAACTAATGACTTGTGTTTACGAGCTTAATTATATAGATGATATAATTAAAACAACTCTTCCATTAAATCTAAGACTAATTTGTATTAAATAGGTTAACATTTTTTTAAATGAGATATTATTTTTTTAAGCTTTATAAAAGTTTGTAAACTATAAAGTAAAGAATCTAAAATAGCACCAGCTTCACGCTGTATCCCGCACAGCCGAGCCGAGTGGGTAGAGAGAACCTAGTGTTAAGACACTCCGTTTCTCATTCTCTCTTCTCTCTTCTCTCTCTCTCTCTCTCTCGCTGGACTCTGGAGACATTGCATGTTGAGTGGCAGAACTCAACACCACGTTTTGCCTCGATACCAGTGCCAAGAAATGTATATATACATTTAAATAAATATTTAATTTCCTCGAATGGGAATCGAACCTACACAATGTCGCTTACAGTTTACACGCTTGTATCCTAGCGCCACGGCTGGCCTCTATTTAGTGATATTTATTTAATTATATCTTTTCATATACAAAATAAAGAAAGATCCTTGAATGGCGACCACGTCTCGTCAAAAGGTGTTCAGGCCGCCCTCCAACCAGGTGGACCGACGACCTCAAGAAGACAGAGGGAACCCGCCTTGGAAGCATTGGACTTTAAAAGGCTGATGGATGTATGGATATACAAGATAGCACATACATATATAACTAATGAAAATGAGGATTTTGTTCACAAAACCCTCGGTCTACCACATTCTGTTCTCGTACAGAGGAGATATTACGTACCGTATTACAAATATAAGCGTACTATACGGGGAAACATAACTAACTGGATGATTCGACAATCTGCATACTGTAGGTACATTTGGGTTCCTGTTGGCAGGCGTCGAGCTTAGTGTATAATTCTCACCAACTTTATAGGAGCTTTATGTGTTGTTTTACATATGTGAGTACTTACTTAGAGAACTTTGTGTGATACTCGGGTTTCCATTTTTCGACACACAAAATATATCGTGCTGAATAGTGGAACTTAACGCCGCGTCTTGCACTTAATAAGATAGGCTGTTACAAACTGAGGCCATTCGTAGCGCAACTTGTAGTTTCAATTCCCACTAGAGGCAACGAAATATTAAATATTTTTATTTCTTCGCTCTAGTATCGAGGCAGCGTGGAGTTCCGCCACTCAACACACAATGTATCCAAAATTTGGCGGAAAATGGACAACTGAATTAACACTAGGTTCCCTCTACCTACATAGCCAAGTGCGGGATACAGAGTGAAGCTAAAAAAAGTTAAGTATAATTATTGGTTGTTTATTTTAAGGCACAAGGAAACACTTCTATAATTATATAGTTTCTCTATACTAGACGTTCGTTGGTCTAATAAGGTAAAACAACACGTCCCCGTTGTTAAAACCCTCCTTATTAATTAGGGCGGCGTTGATAGTAATCGTGAAAGTTGCAAAGTCTCGGGTCAAGATGTTTCCTTTTGTTATATTCGCATTGTTTTTGCTTAGAAAATCTTGTAATTTATTTTTATAGGTAATTGTGTAATATGTTATTTAGAGGTAGAATTTTAATAGAATGTTAGGGAAGTGTGACATATTCTTTTTTATTAATATTGTTTTATACCTAAAATAAGTATAAATTTAAATATGAAATACCATCATAGATGTTATATGACAATATTATGTAAGGTGAAAAAACATAAAAATTTATACATGTGTATATAGAAAAAAAAACATTACAAGCTTTTATTTGTAATTTAATCCTTCAGCAATATGCAATATCCTGAAATTTCCACCGAAGCCTCAGTGAGTCAAACTCACACTTAACCGATTTGTTTACCTGCACACTATAGGGTAGGCAGAGGAAAGCTTAGAATCTAGTGTTTAGACATTTCTGTTTCCCAGTTTTCGTTCGGAAGCATTGCGTGTTGGGTGGGTAGTTACTAAAGCCAGGAAATGAAAATATTAAATATTTCGTTACCTCGAGTGGAAATCGAATCCACAACCTGCGTATACAGCCGCACACTTGCGCCCCTGGTACACTGGCCTCAGTATAAATAAAATAATTTATATTATATTAATACAATTTATTATTAAAGTAAATACGATAAACGGAATATATTATCAATTTCTCGATTTGCACTCACTTAAAACATCTACTACTTCCTAAGAACTTGGACTGCCTAACTTCAGAAAGGAAAATTTATTCTGTTTATGTTTTTAGTCTAAATAACAAAAGGTCAAACGTTAAGAACATCATGCAAATTAGTGATGAAATATTCATTTTCTCTTCTTAGTTGGTAAAGGATTTGAATATTTTAGTTTTATGTAACGACACAAAGAGGTTTAATGGCAAATAAAACATGAATTTGCTTACTTACTAATTTTGCCTAACTTTATTCATTTTTCTTTTAATTATTATTTGTTTTTTTTACTGATTTCTGTAAGAAAAGGAGGTTACCTCTTATCGATGTACATACGCTTTCAAACTAGTGGAACTTCACCAATAGACGAAATTATCCAAGGTGAATGTTTTCATGTATAATACTATACATATATAGAATAAAAAAAATATTGCAATGTTATAAAACAGGAAAATAAAAAGTAACATAAACTTAGAAGAGAAGGAGGTAAATTTCATAGGAAACAGACAGTAAATTTAAAGAATGGAAAATTATATTAATAATAAGGTATGAAAGCTTTAGTATAATAAAATAAGAAACAATTAATATAATAAATAAATTAATCGCTAATTTGTTGTGTTATAAATATAAATAAATTAAAAAAATATATAAGGTCATTACATCTTTGCAAACTAGGGCTATATATACAGTATTTTATTTTACCAAAACTTGTGAGTGATAAAAAATTGGAAATAGCCTTGCTTATCTTGTTTTCAGGTATACCGTATAAAAATATGAAAAAGCGTGCAAGGATTTTTCAAAGTCCAAATTCGACGTATTCAGATGAAAATTCAATAGCAGAAACACATTCGTTATGTAAAACGAGGTGGTGGATACGTTCGTACACGCTACGCGGTCATCAAACTTTGTCCACTACGGCTCGGATGCGGGTGGGTTTATCCGATTTTCTCATGTTTACAATTTCTGTACGATTTTCGACGTGGGATAGGTTTTTGCTTCAAAGTGTATTTTTAGGGTTCCGTATATGAAAAGGAAAAAATGGATTCCTTAAAGGATCCAACATGACATGTTGTTGAAAGGAGAACGGAGTGCCTTAAGATTAGGTTCCCTCTGCGTACCCTAGCAGGGTGCGAGTTACGTGCAAATAAAAATTTTATAAGTGAAATTAAAATAATTTACAGTATTGATTGGAATATATCTTGTATTAAATTAAAAAAGAAACCTTCATAATACTATCAGTAACAATTAAATAAAAAACTAAAGCTGTATCTAACAGCTAGTGTAAATAATAGCCGAGGCTTTGCCGTGACTGCAACGTACACGCTTAACGTAATACGTGTCTAGCATCTCTTAAAACAACTTGGTGATTTGTCATCCTAGCACAGCACTATACGTTTTAAGTTAAATACGATATAAAGAAACAAAAATAACTTGCGGCATTGAATTCCGCCACTCAAGACGAAATGCACATAATTCGGCATGCTGAAGCTGAAAAATAAAAAAGCTTTTACTTGTGATTGCGCTCGCATTTTCAAATAGAAAAAAAATGTAGGTGTTAGAAGTAGTTCAGACTCACGTGGTATTAAGACTAGAACTTCAACTAAAACGGCCTTTCCTTTTCTATATAAAAATATACATCAATTTTATAGGTCACTCTATCACATTCTCGCAATGCAAAACATATTCCTCTGGTCTCAGTACTTGGCAACCTAAGTTTAGATTAACCTACATATTTTAAATTCCCCGATAGTGCTTCTTTTGTTTGTAGTGTCTCTTTTTGTTTGATTGTTACCACATTGTCACCAAGATAAACAGGCTTAAATCCAGTAAAGCTGCGCGCTGAAAACTTTTGCTTATCTTTCGAGTTAGGATAACACAAATAACGCACGCACGGATTGGTTGGACGTTGGAAATTCTCGTTGAGGGTTTGTGTTATGAACCTCTCTCTCTCTCTCTCTCTCTATATTTACATTTTTCCATAGATATAGAACACTATACTAATATTTTAAAGATATATCTGTATGTATGAACGCGTTAATCTCTGGAACTATTGGGTCTAATTGCTTTTTTTAACCGACTTCTGTAAGAAAAGGAGGTTATCAATTCGACTGTATGTTTTTTTTGTTTGGATATTCCGTTTATCCTGAAGGAGGAAGCTAGGCTATAATATACACTACATTGATTGGTTCGATGTTACTTCAGTATCTCCATAGTTGTGGCTTAATACTTAAAGAAAGGTCGTCAGGGGCGCAGTGACACAAACATGCGACTATAAGAGCGATGCTTGTGGGTTCGATTCCTACTCGAGGAAATGACTTATTTAATATTTTCATTCAAGTTGTAATATTGACTTGGCTATTTGCCACCAGTCACTAAATCAAATATTAACCTGGAAGTCAGTACAAGCTGGAAGTACACTTGCAAGCATATTAAAGTCTGTATGTAAAAAATAGAACAGAACAAACTCGGCAACCATATAGATAACATATTCTTTTGTCGGTGTACTTAAAATTTTACTTGACTCCCATTTAATATTTCTGTTTTTTTATGGATTCATATGTACATAAAAAATAATATGTGTTCAAAAATTGATATAATAAATCTATTTTTAAAAATAATATTTAACATTATACAGTAAAAACATCGAGATGCAAATAATTTTTATATGCGACATTACTAGCAAAACATTTTGTACATTTTACAAAACGTACATCAACAATTCATATTCAACTATATACAGGCTGTTTAAAAATATACAAAACTAATATTGACTGTATGATTTTTTCATTTACAACTAATATTCCTAGTATGCTTATATTCAATTATGAGTATCGATTCTCACTCGAGGTAATGAAATAGAGGCAAAACACGGCGTTAAGTTTCGCCACTCAACATGCAATGCTTCCAGAATTCGGCGGAAAATGGAAGGCTTCCTATGAGCACCATGCGTGAAGCTGGAAACAAAAATAAATATACTAATATATAACACAGTATCAAAGATACTGTAGAAAGGTCACCTTAAACGCATGGGGACCCGCCGGAGGGCATGTATGAAGAGGTTGATGACACTGGAAGAGGCGAAAGAGGTAGGCACTCTGTTCTCTCTTTCTGTATATATATACACATATATGTATATAATAAATGTTTTGCTCGACGAACAAGTGAAATATCAAAGCAGTTTGTACCGGGC